>VZTT01020103.1:197083-213833 GCA_013400855.1 Buphagus erythrorhynchus | reverse complement strand
AAAGTCTTGTTTGTCAAGCACCAAGCTGTGGCCAAGGTGTACTGGGTGCTAAAGCAAACCAAGACATTTCTGGGTACCCCCCAGGAAAGTTTTCTGGGTGCATGAATTCCCAGCTAACCAGGAACAGGACAGTTGTAGCTTGTGCTGCTCCTGCACTCTCTCCTCAGCACCATCAGATGAATGACACCACAGCCAGGAGGAAATCTTGGCTGAGTTTTGGTCTATACTCAAAGGATTCAAAAATGCATTCAGCCAAGCTAAAATACAGCTGATTCTGTAAGACAATATGCAAACTGAAGCAGAAATGCAACTACCCCTTACTAGCTAAATGTTCTGTCTTCAAATATATGACAGAAATGAAGTTCCTAATTATCCTTTTGAGTTTTGTCTCCAAGAAGGAACTTGTAGATATATACTAGATCAAAAAATAGCAAGAAAACAGATGAATTGATTATGAAAGAAGGGAAAAGGCAATATTCAAGACAAAGATGAAGCTTGTATTTGCCATCTTAGGCACTGAAAAACATCACACAGAGAAGACTTTTGGATTTCAGTTAAACACAGAACTATGTAACAGAAAAGCAGATAATAGAATTTATGATACAATGGGGGATAGGGAATAGTACTGATGTGTGAAAAATGTTAGCAAAACAAATCTGGAATTAATAGATGTCAGCTCCTAACTTTCAAAGGAACAAACTCACCTATAACTAAAACTCAAAAACAGCAGATCACAAGGGCTGTTGGAGATGCGCTGCAAGTATTTCATCCAGGGCTTCTCAACAAGAACCCCAAACAAACTGTCAAAAAATTCCAAATCACACATTCCAAAAAACCAACTAGGTACTCAACACAAGCACTCACTTCAAAAAAGCCCCAAACCAACAAAAAAGTTCAGTCCAATTTCAGCCACTGCTATTTTGTCCATGAAGCTGTAATCAGGGCATAGTCCTTCCTTATTTATTTGTATAGCTTTTTAATGTACCCTGATGAAAGGCAGCTTTTCAGTCAGGTCAGCAGGGCAGAGTAGCTTGTGGTAAGACTTGACAAAAAGCACTCCTGCATCCAGAAGGATGACAGATCTGACATAGTGCTCCCAGATTATCTGTGTAATGCAAAGAGCAGCACCAACACCAACTCGGGGCTCATACAGAACAGTAACTATTGTGTGACAGGTGAGCTGCCAGGTCCAGGTTTTTGACTTGGATTAAGCAATCATTTGTGAGAATGGAAAAGGAAAAAATAGAGAGGAGGTTTATTTTGATGTCTTCACCTTCAGAACGGCCAGAAGCCTTTGCAGCAAGGGAATTACGTGCAAGAGTAGAAAAGGACCTGGTCATTGATGTCTGAGACTGATTCTGACTATGCAAATGGCTCCAAAGATCATAGCCTTCAAGCTGCTGTTCTCTTCATTCCCATTCTTCTCCCAAACTGTCACAGTTCTGTCAAAAACCAGCTGATGTACAAGTTGCCAAATACGTACATTTTTTATTTCATATAAAAAGTCACACAGGCTCATTTTGGGGAAACTATCTATTCTGTCACAAAAAGGAAAAAAAAAAAAAATCATGTAACTTGTTCCCAGCAGTATTTCTCTCCTCTGGCACACACAATAACTGTGGAAAGCATGCAGAGACATAAATCAAGGACTGCTCCAAGTTGGCACAGCAGACTCCCAACACAAGCACATTATGCCATAGCACTGAAAGCAAACGGGTGATGTTCCAGGGAGTTTGAACATGAAATACATCATCTGCATCATGTTTCATTCCAGTAACTCCTTCCCCAAAAAACCTCAACCACATTACTGGTAACCATGAACAACATTTGCATTGTCTTTCTTTGAAGCATTAATAGCAACATGGCTGAAAATGCACCTAAAATTCCCACTTTATAAAAACACATCTAAGATCTCCAACTCCTGGCCTACTCTAGAGCAAGTGCATTTGACATGGGAAATCCAAATAAGTATATTTATAGACAACTGGTCAACATGCAGCTGTTAATCCAGCTTCAGTTCAGGTGTTACCTTCTCATTACAAATGAACTCAGAGCAACTTTAGGTTTGGAGGCCCACAATAGAACTCCCCAGATATGAAAGCTACAGTAGGTGATAAAAAATTTAGCACCCCACTTATGTTGTAGGGCCTGCACACCTACAGGATCCATATAATTTGCATCTGTTGCTGAAAGTGGTCTTTTCAGTTTAGGTATCTGGTTTAAGGATCAGTAGACAATTAACAATTGATAAGCAGCTCAAATAGCTCACTTGATATCTCTGTCTCTGAGCACGCTCCCACACTGTCAGTGTCTCAGCTCACTCTCTAAGCTACACTGAACAATAACTCCAAATCAAAACAGAGGCAGCTGCACTAACAATGTCAATAAGAAAACTGCTTCAGTGCTGCCTTAAAAAACACAATCAAATAAATCAGCATTTATTGGCTACACTTCCATTAACCTTGAAGCCTTAACACATTCTCTTATAAACAAGTTATTAGCAGTAGATGGTGTTCTGCAATGCTTGTGAATTGCTGCTTAACTGCATTTTAATAATTGAGAATGGAAAATTTTATCACTGTGTACTAGAACCTTGTCAGGATGAAATGCTGGGGAGCCACAGTTTGCTTTAGTTTGGTGTTTTATTTTAGTATGGTAAAGAATTCTGGCCCTTTAGTTTCTTCTAATTGAATTATTTAAACTATCTAATAGGCTTTTTAATTTTTTAAGGGCAAGGCACAAGGTAAGAAGTCACTTGTTAAAAAAAGGCTAAGTCAGTTGCCACATAAATTACATCAGGGACAAATCCAAAGGCAATGTGTGCATCCATCAGAGTCACAGCTCAGGAAACAGCAGACTGCAGTGTGCCAAGCAGCCTGGAGACCATGGCATCTCCTCCACACACCTCTTCCCTCCTCCACAGGGGAATCAGTGTACCTCACTTATTAAAAGGAGGCAGCTTTGTGGAACCTCAGGATCACATTTCTAAAGAAGAGGTTTAGAATCAGCTCTCCCAATGGACAGTGGTAAAGGACACAAATAGCCCCTGATCTATAATTTTCATCTCTTGACCCACCATCATTTAAGAAAATTAAAATGCAAATAGTATTGATATCAGTGATCAAAAAGAACAAGAAAATACAATTGAAATATACAGCCTGCTCTAATAGTTAAAATTCCTCTAAACACAAACCCACTTCACATCTCCCATTTGTTTTCCCTTCTGCAAGCCACAAACATTTTCCCTGTGAATCTTCCTATTCGATAAGGCAAGAGTCATCCCTTCTAGGAAATAAATTAGAAATAAGAAATGCTTAGATTAACCAGGCCTTACTGACCTTCCTTCATGAATTAACAATGAGCTTTTCCAGAACTGTGAGAGAAATGTATACCATAAAATGAATGAGTTTCTTTGTTGTCAGACAAAAAAAATAATCCAGGACAGAACCAAAGCACTTTGTTCTAGGCTACTTGCACTTAGCATGGGTTTTAAATCTTGAACTTCTGGAGAAAAGAATTAACCCTGCCACACAAAGGAGCCTCAACACTCATCACACACAAGTCTCAAAAATTACACTGAAATCAACTACATGAAGCAAATTTGCCTTGATAGAACTCCTGATATGGGGTGGGATGTAACCAAAAGAGGAATACATTTATTTATTTTTCTCCTCTTAGCTTTGGACCTTTTCAAGAAAGCTCTGAGCTTTTTGCCTTTTTTTCCCCACTTGAATTAAAGTGGGAAGATGTTAAAACTAAAGAAACCAATAATATTAATGGTTTAGGACCCTGGATAAGAACAATGCAAAACACGGTAAAAAGTAAAAATACAAGAGTGTTTAGGCTGCCTCTGTCATTAATAGGTTTTGTGATATTTCCTAATGTAAATGAAGTTGCTTATTAATTCCTTTTTCTCCCCTGGAGTCTTCAGAAAAAAATGTTGAAACAAAGTTCTCACACATCTGCAAACAAATTTTTTTCTGTGACTATTTCTCTGCTTCAAACTAGAACTGTGGTAGAGAAAGGTACCACCTTCTCTGAAATAAAAAAACTGCTTACCAGAAGCTTTTTGTGAAGTAATGAAACAAGGAGTGCTCAGCTCTTCCTGTATGAGGTCCCATGGCTACAAACTAGCTGTGATCCATGGAGCAGCACTGACTTCCAGAGAGTATTTACATCCAAAGGAAACAAGAATGCCCACCCCTAGGACCCCTAGCAGGGTATGCAAAAACATACTCCAGGGTTAGTCAATAGTAGTTTCCATAGCCTCACTCTCTACCTCCATGATTGTCATGGATTTTGAGGAGTCCTTTTTGGGGAGGAGTAGTTCGGGGGTGGCAGGGGGGAGGAATGAAGAAATACCATCCTGTTCTACCAGCAGCTCCTGTTACTCAGATGGTTCCCATCATCATCTAAGGAGCAGAAACCAAAATCCCAGCCTATACTTAGTGCTTGAATCACAAACATCACTCAAATGATTAGACAGTAAGAGAACTGCATTAGGGAATATCAGGATGGACCAGCTTCTTGCCAAATTCATCTCCTATTTAATTCACACTATTCAGAGCTTGACACATTCTTACCCCTAATAAAGTCGTACTGCTGACATGCCAAGCCTCATGAAACTCTTCTTTCATAATCACATGGTTGTGATAAATACAACAGGGGAAAAAAGACCAACTGATTTTGTATCAGTAATTTGAAATGTATTTATAAGCAGTGCTGTAAAAAATAGATTCTGCAAGTTCCAAGGACTAAGTACAACATTCTATACATAACAGTTCTTCAGCTAATAAGCTATTTTTGGACCATGCTGGTTAAAGTTAAAATATAAATAATGAGGGAGAAAAGGATTGATTAGAAATCTGCTTGTCAAATTAGAATGACAGACAGCATGTGTGCCAGAAAAGCCACACACCAGAAAGCCTACCTCAGTTACCCCTAAATAATACCAAATTCTATGGGGAAAAACATGCAGCTTCCCATTCCCAGGTTTTCTTTTCCAGGGCCATTCACTAGAAAAGTTTCTTCTTGGAATCCCAATTTCCTTTTTGCTGAGCATGAACCCCGAAGAACAATTCATGGGTTCTGGCCACTGACCATTTTTAAGTGCACAGTTAAAAGCAGCATTGGAAAATCATCACAAACTCTGGTTACAGCTGAGAACTTTGAACTCCCCATTACACAGGGGCACCTACACCAGCAACAGGCTGAGACTCTGGCTAGGAATTCTGGACTGATGCTGAGCACACCAGAGCTGGCTTCAGGATATGCTTATGGTATAATGGCATTGTTGTCAGAAGACACTAGCACAATTTTAACTGTTGCTATGGCCTCTACACAATTAGTAAGAGACCATGAATTAGCTTGGATTGAATATGAGCCAAAAGAACACAAGTGGGCTTCCATTACAGCTCAAGTAACTTAACAATTCAAGAAGTACATATTGCATAATTTTATCCATGGTTGTGTTTCTAAATGTGTGATGCTCAGTGGATTATACTTTTCCTTACAGAAATAGAAGCTTTCCATCTTCATTCCCTTTTTGGTTTCCTTTTTTGAACCTACATCCCATGTTCTATACTACGTATTGTTATCTATAATATTACATGTACACAGAGAAGTACTTGTACTTGTATATAGAACATTACCAACATAGTCCCTTTGGAATGACAGTCATTTTCCTATCCAAGAGGGAAAAGTAGTAAAAATGACAAGCTGTTATTTTTAACTACAATGCTAACTCCTATTCCTCAGCAGCCTCCATTCCATGTGAGTTAGGCTGGAACAGACTGGATTTCAAAAACGTAGCTAATGCACGTTTGCTGTGGAGCGCTAACAGTGCAGCAAGTTCTTTGGGCCTCCTTTACTTGCTTCTTCCACTGCCAGACTGGAATGTACACAATACAGAACATCACTTTTGATCTGCATGTGTTTAACAGCAAGAAAACCTGAGAATATGCCACTTGTTCTCAGTTTCACAGCTTTCAGCTGGACAACTCCATAAGGATTGAGAGTTATGGAAACAAAATTTGCATGGGAGCGCACAGCAATATTAGCTTTGCAATGAACACATTTTTAGGAAATAAGAACTGTATCTGCTATTACTGTAATGATAATATTAATAAGATGCAAGCCTATGAAACATGCTGCAGAAAAAATAAATCAAATTGGTGGTAAAAATAACATAAATTATTATTTTTAACATTTACATTAATGAGTACTTTGTATACTGATAACTTGATCATACTGCCTCAACTTCTAAATGTGAACTAAGTATGCTTATTCGTCAAGTAGCATCTTTTGCTGAAAACTGAAATGAAGACAGGCATCATGCCTTTGCTTCTCTAAAACTAATTAGTTATTTAGTAAAACTAATGAGTTATTGCTCTCATCTGCATTTCAGACAGAACCCAGATACTGCTTTGCTAAGATACAAAAGCACAGTAGAGAAGAAATGCTTCTAATTTAGGGTTCAAATTCTACTTAATAGTGTAATACTGGCTATTTAATTACAGGGAAAACAACTTCCATTTAATTGTTACCTTGCAACATGGTAACTCCTTAATACCACATAATTGCAGAAATAATTAAATGCAATTATGTTAGTGATTGTTGCTGATAGATATAAATTATGCATTAATCACAATCATGACCTATCCCAATCCTACCTCACACTGGACAACATGGCAAAGTTTGTCATCAAAATAGAGAAAATCCAATTGCAGAAAGGCAGCCCAGAGGCTGGAGAGAATAACTTGAGGTCCTTGGAATCACAGAAC
Organism: Buphagus erythrorhynchus; assembly: GCA_013400855.1. Classification (NCBI taxonomy): domain Eukaryota; kingdom Metazoa; phylum Chordata; class Aves; order Passeriformes; family Sturnidae; genus Buphagus; species Buphagus erythrorhynchus. The sequence continues at coordinate 207,051 of VZTT01020103.1, read as the reverse complement.
GGTTTGGGTTGGAAGGGACCTTTAAGGATCATCTCATTCCAACCCCCTGTGTGTGCAGGGCCACCTTTCACTAGATCAGGCTGCCCCAAGCCCCATCCAACATGGCCTTGAACACTTTCAGGGATGGGGCATTGACAGCTTCTCTAGGCAACCTACCTCATCACCTTCATAATAAAAGAGTTCTTCCTCATATCCCACCTAAAACTACCCTCTTAAGAGTTTAACACCATTGTTCCTCCTCCCCATTCCCATAGCCAGCCTCTCTCTGCACTGGAACCACAGATACACACTCCCCAAGGAAGGAGGAAGAATTCCATTTTCTGTGCAAACAGTTTTTTCTGAAAACTAGTAAGTTTCCCAGATACTATTAATATGGACGAGCTTGCATACACATCATAATTGCTCAGAATGAAAAGCCCAACGACACCAAATGGTGCTGAGACCTTGAGGAGTGACCTCGAGGCTGCTGCAATGCTGTGAGCAATTGTGTACTCAGGCTGTTCACATTAGGCTCTTCTTGCTGTGACAGCAGTTCCTGGTGCATGCCTGACTGAGCTTTCAGAAGGGATGTATTTGTTGTTTCAGTGTGGACCCTTTGGAAACAACCAAAATGCATCAGAATCCAAAATGCATAATTTTTTTCACTATCTTGCACATTACTACTTGGAACCAGAGTACAGCTGTATCTATAATTTCCTAGTAACTTGACTTACACTGGTTTTATAATAATTCTGCAATAGTAAGAAAAATTTCTGGACCATAAATTAAGGATCACAGCTCAGAAGTTGACCAGCTCACAACAGAGGGAAAATAAGGCATCTTTTAGTATTTCTATCTGGGATCAGACAGCAATTTGTTACATGTGATATTCAATATATTCCACATAAAGCTCTTCTCTCTTTATTTCCCCAAACTAACCAGTAATAAAATACAGTACACCACACAGTACATTCTGTAATGCAATCACTTAGCTCTGTGATGTTCACCAGGCTACTCTTCCAAACAAGAGCTAACACCTGCCTCGCCTTTTACCAACACAAGCAAGATTTGTAAAAGAACTGTTACCTCTGTCACTATGAACTGAATACTGGTTGGAGACTGAAGTTCCCCAAAACTGAACGTGCTAGACAGCTGTGACTGTAGAAATAAAGACTATAACACTTTTGAACAATTATTTTGCCACTCAAACCTGTTTTGGATGAATACAGAGAAATAACTAAGCTGATCAATAAAATTACAAGTCTAGTATCAGATTAGAAACTCAGAGCTGTCAGATAGAAAACCAGGAGCTGTACTTTGGCTTTTAACTGACAGATTAATCTCTGCTAACAACTGCAAAGTACACAATAAGTTATTCATTAAAATGAGATCTTACATCTCAGGTCTAATAACATCTCTACTCAATTTCTAAGTGCTAATATAACTGGGAATGCCAACATCCCAAACTCAGCAAGTACCAGGGAAAAAAAGAAAATCCAACAGAAAGCTAACAAAGTAGAAACAGTTTAGTTTTGTCACAATGAGTCAAGCCTTTAGGTTTACCTTCAGGATAACCTTCAAGGTAATCTTCCCCTTTTTCTTACCCTTACACATCAACTCCCAAAAACACCCCTCCAATTTCCCAAACCCCAAGGGAAAAGTTTACAATTAAATCTATGCCGTTCATCAGATAAAATGCCTTGCTATAGCTGTACAGCTCACCTGCCTGAAGCACTGCATTACTAAAACCCATCACTTTGTGCCCTGCGGTTACAATCTTGATTTTTTTTTTTCCCCCATAATCATAACTTTTGGCTACAATTAAGCTAAATATATGGCTTCCCTTGTGGAATGAAACTACAGGAAGAAAATTCCCTTTTAGGAAGGGGTTGTGTTTGATTTGCCAATAGCAGGGGTGCATTAGCAGTGCCCCCAAACATCTCTAGAGCCTCCTGGCCATTTGTCCCCGTATGTGGAATTCCCACGGCAGCTCAGACGCAGGCCCTCAGCACACAGCTTGCCCGGGGCTAGCAGCGTGCCCTCAGTTGGTGCCGGCAGCTCAGGCGCATGCAGGAACTCCTCAGGCTGCAGATTCTGTGCCCTGGAGCCCTGGGTAACACTCGCTGCTCCATATAGACAGCAGAGTATATTCTAAGTCCCATTTGCTCACACATAAGAAATGAAGCTGGCTTTTTTTTTTTTCTCCAGCCTCACCTTCTGCAGTGTTGTACCTCTGGAATGAGCCTCGCCTTGTCTCTGATAGCAAGTGCAAGACAGCACTCAGAGAGAGGGAAAGCCAAGCTTCATGCCACAATATTCTGGCAGCAGTTTCAACAGTAGCTTGTGGTCCCAGGAGAGGTCACCACCGTTTTAAAAACAGACCCAACTCACAGGAGATAAACCCAAATCTGATAGCCCTCCATGGACAGGGAAAGGTAGAAGTTGATTGTCATCCCTGCCTAATTACTTACTTAGTTCTGCATCTCTTTCCCACAAAACGATGCCTAAAAGGGGTACTTTCTGACAGCCTGGGGTCCTCAGCGAGCCATTAGCACCTCCTTGGCCACTGTGGGACTTAGGTAGAAGGGATACATTCATACTTCCCAACAGCAATAGGAGATGAGAAAATTACTTCTATTGCTTCAACAGTACTTTTTGTTTGCACGGGAAGAAGATGCAAAGTGGAGGTATATTATTCAGAAGAATCCCATGTTTATGTGGAACTCCTACTAGATGTGGCTGCCCTGCTCAGAGCACCACCTCTTTAAATCTTTTCAGGACCACATCAAAGAACAAGTTAATATTATTGGTAGTTACAGGTCCAATAGCAAAACAGTTCAAGCCAAGAAAACATGAAACTTTTCTGCTTAACTATATTGCAATTCTAGACAAACTGTATTTCATTAATTTACTTCATAGCAAAGCAGGAGCACAGGAAAGCTCTGTCCCACTAGCTTGGGGGAACATAAAAAATTTTAACAATGTGTATGGATCTAACATCACTTTTTTATCACCAATATCTTCATTCCAATGTTTAAAGCAGATATCAAGATAGCACTATTTCAGATAACTCCCAGAACTACACCTGCAAAGAGAAATCTGTGCAGCAAAAAGCTGTCCTTGGACAATCAAATTATCAGAGCAGGTGAGAGCTTAGCATCTTTTTAGTCTAAGCCACATTTCACTAATTTTTAAATAAGAATTTTTAACCATTTGGACAACTCCTCACCATATCTAGATATAGGCCCAGGCTGGTATTTTTACTTCCAACTTACTATCCCCCAAGTCTGTTACTCTTTTAAGAGGCATAGAGGTATGTTGCCAAACTTTTCCCTGAACATCTGTAATACTTTAATTACAAGGAGACCTGATCATAAAGGCCTCATATAAGAAATCAATTTTTTGGGGGAGAAATAGATGTTTCTTATTTTGTTTTAAACTCACCTGATAAATATTTTGAAATTTAACAGTCATTCTGCTACACAAGTGATTTTACTGATGTTCCTTTAGTGGATCCAGCGTATTTGAGACTACAGTACTGAAATCTGTTTCTATAGAGGGAGAGAAAACCTTAATATCAACCTTGTTAGATGCTCCTCCCTGCCACAAAATTAACAACAATAGGCAATGCAAGGCCAGAGATGCAGAGCTGTGAACATCCCACAGCACAGGCTAAAGAAACCCAAATCCTTAAGGTGATTTAACACCTTTTCCTCTGATGATTTGCAGCACTTCATCTGTGCCTAGACCAAATATCCTTGTGGTCTTGTGTGCAGTGAATACCAGTAAACTAAAACCAGGCAGACAGCTACCAAATGTCCTGAAAGAAGGGGAATTCATTGTAATAAGGAAAAGAGACAAAAAAGGACTCAGAACATTATGATCCCAGTTTTGCTGTCAGAAACACGATTTCTCCACAGCGTAGTTAACAAGTCACCACCACCAGAGCAGCCAGTGGTTTAAGTTGCTTGACTCTCACAGCCATCATTTACTTCAGTTTGCACTGGAATTCTCCTGGCAAGCTCAGAAACAAGGAGAAACTAAGAATTTCAAGTACTTAATCTCTGTTTGAATCGCTCATCCTCCCACTAAGTGTGCCTTTCCAACTGAACAAATTTTGAGGAAGCTGCTAAATATCTCACCTGTATTTACATTCATTTGGAAATCTTCAGGGCTGCAACTTCACAGCTGTTCCATGGAAAAATTTTATTAGATCAGCTGAATGACTTCTCATTAAACATTTCCTAAGATCAAGAAACCAGAACAGAAACCCCCTTTTTTCCCCATGATATCTAGATGACATAGTGCTATATAGGGACTAAATCACCATCAGTTTGGGATCTGTGCAAGTATATGAAGCACTTCCTGCCAACAGCATGCAAATTCAGTTCTTGGACTTCCCAAATTTGTAACTTGTAAGAGAAATCTACCAGATAAGAAGCAATATGAGGATGAAATCATGAAGCCAGGCACCTAAGGTAGCACTACCACAATACTCCTCAGACAATAACTGCCCTAAGAAAAACTAAACAATAATCTTCACTATCTACAACCAGCCTGATTAAATAGTGCTTTCTGGGGGTTTTCTGAGCAGAACAATAATATACATTATTTCTTATTATTTTGCATTATTAATACATATTATTTCCTATGTTCACAAATATACTCAAGGCTGTAGTCTTTATGTAATAACCTGTCCCTTACCAGGCACAAACACCAGATTGCTCTGTAGAGCCATAGCTAAGGTAAATTCAAGGGTTCTCAGAGTCCTGCTTAGGAGGAGCAGCGCTCCTAAAATGGCAAGTGGGCTTTTAATGGCTCATACAACTGGTTAATGAGTGACATTAAAACACATCTGTTATTTGGAAAACCTTGAGCAGTGCTATTTCCTGGTAATCTAGTAAGGAGTGCAGTGTTTAACAACATAGCGAAGTCAGAGACAAGATAAATACAACAAAAGCCTTTCAAACTATTCTAAAAAATCCCAGTGAGTAGAAAAATACAAAATGGGTGGTCTTTTAGATTTTGATTGCATATTGAATTATTAAATTCTTATAATTATTTTTCATAGGCTAAGGACTGCATCCAATTTATATCAGCAAGAACAAGTTAGAATTCTCACAAGTTAATGAAAAAGCTTGCAGATCTCCAGACAGAAGTTACTTGGATTCCCCTGACATCAGTTCTCTTCACCCAAAATAATTTCATTTTTTGTCTGATAAGCATCATTAGAAGTGTTTTTGAATAAATATACAAAGTAACTGGCTGACATTCACAGCAGTGAGGCAACTTAACCAGACATTCCTAGCCCTAGTACTACTTTAGCTATGGGTAGTGGCTAGGTCACACTTTACTACACTAATGTGTCTATTTAGTAGAGCTGTGGCAGGGACTCAGAGCTTAAACCTCCAAAGCATAACTGATTTGGTCCTGTGATGTCCCAGTTCGTGAATCATTAACGTCATCACAGGCTGAGGGTGGAAGGGAACTCCTGAAGTTATGCTCTGATGTCCTTGGAGAGTACTTGGTGCTGTCCCAGGCTTGCTCTCAGATCTGGCTGTGACAGTGAAAGCCACACCTCTCTGACCAGTCTCTGCAGGTGCTCAATCACCCTCACTGCAAAAAAATGTTTCCTGATGTTCGGAAGACAACTCCCCTGTTTCGTTTTGTGTCTAGTGGGTCGATTTCTGGCACCAGGCACCAAAGGCAGCCAAGTTCTGTCTCCTCTGTACCCTCCCTACAGCTATTTGTCCATTGATGAGATGTCTCTGAGCCTTCTCTTCTGAGCTCAAGAACCACAGTGCTCCCAGCCATTGCCTGCAGACAGGATGGTGCTTGTCCTTGAACACCTTCCTGGCCCTTGGCTGCACACTNATAAAAAAATTAATTTGATTGACACAACCAAAGACTGCAGCAGTGACTACTTCACCTTGCTGGCATAAAAGGCCTTAAATAAATTACTTGCTTTTATTTAGTCTTTAACCTGGCCAGAATCAACAAGTATATCAAGTGTTAGCTAGAACAAATAATTCCACCTTACAAAGCAAGGGTTTTTTTCTGGTANGTCTCTCCTGTGCTGAGGAGCCCAAAGTATCCAAGGAATTGTCCCACCAGTGCATAACACCTTGGAAAAAGATCAGGAACAGCTCTGTACAGCAAGTGTGAAAAGCTAAGTCAACTTTGCTTAAAGCATGCCAGCACACAGAAGGTTTCTTAATACCAAAGATTACCACTGTCTGACTTAGCTTTAACATCTTTGTCCACATTCCTGACCCAGGTTTTAAATAAAAAAAATCTGTCCTTAACATTATAGTTCAACAGAGAAAGTCCAAGACAACATTTAAGCATCAAGCTGCTTTCCAATAAAATAACTTCAAAAACACCCCGGACTCTTAGTTTTGGCCACCTTACATTTTAAACAAATAAATGCCATTTAGCACTGAAAATATGAAGTTATTACATATCTAGAATAATCTCCTAAAATTGAAAGCAGACCTCCAAAAAGTTTATCCCATAAAGTTCACATAGATCCCCTTTAATTGTCTGGGGATCTCTTCCACTCACACACCAAGAAGAATTACTATGCAATACACAGATGATGATACAATCTCTACTTTCGGCATTTGTCTCCTCATTAACTTCTCTGAATGACACCACAAAGTTAATAGAACTCTTTCCCAATCCTACTAAGAAGAACATCTGAAATTAGTCATTATCTTTTATGCCTCAACAATGGCTGAAAAAAGTTTAGGGAAGAAATAAGTGGGTTTATGTTTATGTTAATTTCCAAGGCAGTCAATTGAGACAGTAAAAGATCAAGTAATCAGAATGAGTCACAAAAATCTGGCAAAGGAAGAAACTACAACTTTATTTCCTGAGTTCTGACCTGGAGCCTTTTAAACTTTAGCTACAAGCTTGTTGATTTTGCCATTTGTATACCAAAGGCAACATATACAAAAGTACGTGGAGTCAACAATTTGAATTCTGCATGACAATGTAGCTTCTATCAGAAATATATTAATGCTTTCCTAAGCTATGCTTGTACTGCAGTAACACTTGGGGAGGGAGGGCAGGTATGGATCATGCTTTTTTCCCTCCAAGTAATCATGCAAAGAATAAGTAATGCATGTCAGGCTTCTGCTCCAAGTCCTTACAAGGCTTTGGCACACAGACAAATGGCTTCCAGAGCGTCCCTGTGAATCCAGTGGTCCAGACACAGGCTAACACTAATGACCCTTACCCTGATGATACTTGAGCTGGGATATGAATCTAGTAGAGATGCCTATCAGGGCACTGACATCCCCACACCTGTCTGGGGCAGGATCCTGCCCAGCCACTGTGGTCAGGGTGGCATTCATTGCCAAAGCAAATGCCAGGCTATGACACAATCCAGTAGTTCTGCCTAAGAGGGAGCACGTCAAGCATGAAGATGAAGAGAACTGTGTTTAGCATGCTTTTGCTCCCATACCATAAATAAAGCAAACTGAAATATTTGTCCATAACTTCCTTGTGATTCACAGTGAGTTGCCCTGGCAGACTAGGTGACAGCTATTGAAAATCCAGAGAAATGTCTGTACCCAGTGCCTGATGTCCTTGAACATTTATTGTACAGGCAATCTGAACGCTCAGCATGGCTCACAGGACCTTGTTACTGTAGTATTCCTTACACAGTATCACATATCAACCCTTTCCTTCCCCTGCAGAGTCTGAGAGATGTTTAAAACAATGGATTATAGCAGGAAGTTTGTCTCTCTGCCAAACCAGAGTTAAACCCACATTAAGCTCACTTAAGTCCTTGCAGTATCTCACAAAAAAGTCACTATCAATTTTAGGATTCTGTGTTTAAATTCTCATCCTAATTTCACTCACCACAATGTTTCAGAATGAAGGGGAGAGAAAGATTGAACACTTGGGTCCAGATTATCCTTTAAAATATACACATATACTGATTCTTACACATATAATGCATTTATAATTTATAACTAACAGAAATCAAAGAAGTCAAAACAGAATCAATAGCAAGATGGGTTGAGCTAGAAGAAGAATAAAGAATAAACAGACCAAGTAAAAAGCAAGTGCACAGAAATACCTTAGCTTATAATAAAGGGATATCTTTATTATCAGAGTATAAAAAAAAGAGGAATTGCATAGGAATGGAGAAATCCCACGGATAATGTTTCACACATTTCACAGCATTCCCCTTAAGAAGAACAAGAACAGATGCAGATATTTCTCTCATTTACATCAAGATATTATCAATGACTCTGACTGAAGAGGTTCTGGGAAAGAAGAGGGAATAACAAAACTTGCAAAGTTTTTGTATATGTAAAACTACGTGAGAGCATCTCCTACTAAAGACAAAGACCATGAACCTACAACTTACCTGGAGAATTAAATGCTGGAAACTCTTGCATTAACAAATCCATTTTAGAGTTCTGTTCCTGAAATTACACTAAAGAGCAAAGTGCATTCCCCAAAAACCAAACCAGCTTATCCTGCTGCAAATCCTTTGTGAACCTAATAAAATTTCCAGGTTAACTTCTGTGCTCTCCTTAATTGCCATGCACTTGTAAGGCAGTGCCTCAGATAGCTAATAGGCTCTTTGGAGTGAGATATGCAGATACATGTCCCAAAAGCTGTGCCAATCAAAGATTTTCACAACAAATTGAGCTAGTAATTCTATTGCTGTGGTGATTTAAGGGAGGTCAGGCCCATAGGAGCAGGTAGCCTTGTTAGGCAACCCTTGGGCACGCAGTCACAGAAGACTCAGTAAAATGTCACCTTTGTGAACTCACATAGACTGAAAAACACCAGAATAAGATGACTGAGCATGCAAAAATTTCTTGCCTAATGTTAAACTCAATAATGGGGCCACACATGAGTTCTGCCTTGTGTGTAAAAAGGAGGATTCACGTCCCATCAGCATTACAATAAAACTGCAGACTCCCATATGTAGATATTGTATAAGCTGGAAATGAAACCCTTTGCATACAATGACACACATGCAAGATATCATCTAATGAGGCTTTTGGGTACAGAAGCTGAAGCTGCTTCAGGAGCCTACAACACAGAAAATGTTACCTTACTCACCAATTAACTTCTCATGGCACAAACGCTGCTTTCTTGCTCTGCACACAAGTGTTGTCAGGGCATTACATGGAGATAGCTGCAAGGTATTTCTGGAGGTTCACCCAGGTTTAAAACCCACCAAGGTTTCTATTCTTTTTTTTAATAGAAATATATAGATATATTGCATGACTACACTTTGAAATATCAATACATGCACTTTTTATGTCAGTCTGAACACAACCATCACTAAAATCACATTTGAGAAGGCCATTGCCAATAAACCCACTCTTTTAAAAAAGTTATCTGCTCATGTAGTCAGATCAGTGGACAGTCAACACTTCTGTTAGCCCAGCTGCATTGTCGTGGAATAGGACTCAGGGGAATGTGTCACATCTTCCCTTCCAAAAGAAGATTAGCAGCTTTATGGAAAGTTAAGAAAATAATTTGACAGCCATTACACAGAACAGTCCAAGAAAGATCAAGAAAAAAACCCAAAACACTAATACAACTATGGTTGGGAAATACCCTTATTCTTCAGCTACAACACCAAGGCACAGGTGCCAGTGAGGAACTGCAAATTCCACCAAACAGATGAAATTCAGTTCAGACTAAATAAGACATTTCAAAAAAATTAATTGATTGACTTGATTTAATTAAAATTAAAATAATTAATTGAATTTAATTAAAATTTTAAAAATTTAATTAAAATAAAAAAATTAATTTGATTGACACAACCAAAGACTGCAGCAGTGACTACTTCACCTTGCTGGCATAAAAGGCCTTAAATAAATTACTTGCTTTTATTTAGTCTTTAACCTGGCCAGAATCAACAAGTATATCAAGTGTTAGCTAGAACAAATAATTCCACCTTACAAAGCAAGGGGTTTTTTCTGGTATTTTTGGTGTGATTTTTTTTTTTT
>VZTT01020103.1:92612-196599 GCA_013400855.1 Buphagus erythrorhynchus | reverse complement strand
TTTTTGGTTTTGTTTTTTTTTTTTGTTTGATTGGTGGTGGGTTTTTCAGTTTGGTTGATTGGGGCTTTTTTTGATGGTGTTTGGGTTTATTGGCTTGCGAGTTGTTGGGTTTTTTTGTTTCTGTTTTTAATGTTGGGGTTCAGTGGGGATTTTTTTTGTTTGGACTTTTTGTGTGTGTGTGTATGTGTGGTACATCAAGAGCAGAATACCAGTACAATAGCAGTAGAGGTCCTTGGTTTGCAGGGCTAACCTGCACTGCTCCAGGCTCCAAAAGCGTTCTCAGACTTCACCAGGTAAATATAACCTGTTTACCACAGGAAGTTCCAAGCATGAGCTGTAGCTACCTGTCTCATACAGTTGGTATCTAAAACAATTCCTTTTCTCACACATAATTTGATATTGCATCACTACATGACCCTTTCCTTAATGCAAATTGAATCCATCATATCTCCCAATTTTTAGCATTCATTTCTTTCCAGCTGTGTCACTGTTTACAAAATGCTTCACCTAATAAGACACTGCAGTTTTGGAATAAGAGCTGGTAACTTGTATTTGGCAAGGTTCACATACTTAAATTTCACTTACCTCAGCAATGTTCTAGGTATGAAGCATTTCCACAATTTGCCCACTGTCCTCCCTGTTTCAGTCTGTAGATTTTCTCCTTCTGTGTTTTCTTCCTTCTTCTGTGTTTCCTTCCTACTGTCACAATAGGGAATAAAACAGGATGTAATTTATATTACTAATGCCATGCATTAAGTGGTGGTACTCTATGCATTGCAGACACACAAAAAAATACATCACTTTTACCTTCATCATCAGTCTATAGTCATTCCCTCTATAGTCCAAACAGCTTGTCCCTCTTGCTTATTAAGTCTATCTTTGAAGCTAAGGTGTTGGTTCAAAAACCATCTCTGCTCTGTTGTAACCAAGAGCTTCACAGGGAAGCATAACACTGACAAGAAGCTTTTTTTCTTTCATTTCTGATTGTTGACTTTACCACAAACCTCGTATCAGTTGGTTAAAGATTGAATAAGGTTACGCTGAAAATATTTCTAGAATCAAAAATATTAAAGGCATTATTTTCATCTTGCTAACTATGTGTCATTTTCATGGGCCAAAAAACATAGGATTTCAAACCCCTTTTTATTTAAAGATGCTCAAACTCAGATTTTGCCCTCCAAACGCTCAAACAAGAGGGTTGTACCACACTATAGGACAAGTCTTTTAAGATGGATCTGTCGAGATGCTGTCCTTATATATTTGCATATTTACTGGGCATCAGTAAACACTTTTCCCTTGATATTTTTAAGGAAATTGAAAGATGCCTCGGGTCTCTATAATATGGTAACAATAAAAAGGGCAGGTAGTGTTAATCTGGGAGGGAGAGAGGAATTTTTCAGGAGAGATTTTCCCATTATCAGTCACACAAAGTGTTTGATCCAGGCAAGACAGCAAGGTGTGACACCATCTGCCCATCACTGTGGCTGTCAATGGTAATGAAATTTAGCTGTTCATGAACATTCCTTCTGTTTTGCTACTAGACCACTAATAAGTAGTCAGAGCAAAATACTGCTCATTTTACAGTGCTGCACATATCTGTGTTTTGTTCAGTGACCAGAACAAATAAATTATTGGCACAACGATGTCCATCCTGTTAAACCCAGGCTGTCATATGGACACAAAGCAACTACTGCCAGCCCTGTCACCAACATGTGCCAGTCATTTCACAAATTCTTTGATGACTTGTCCTGACTTCTCAATGGACTCTTCACACATGAACACTGTTGTATTCAGCTGCTTTTAATTCACTGACTTCACATTCTCCATGATTTATCATTCCTACAGTTCCTTACTTTCCAGCTCCTGGTCACTTCCATCCCTGTATCCCATGGTGCTTGCTTACTTTTGCAATAGCTGGCAGAAGCTGTCTGTCTCTCTGCAGCTGCCATCCTTGTCACACATCCTGCTTAACTCTGCACTCATTGCTCCTTCTTGCTGCAGAGAGGGCAATATCCTTACATCTTCCTACTTGGGTGTATCCAAAACGTGCATAAGCCACTCGGGAAAAAGCCCCGACCGGCTGGCAGAACAGCAGCGCTCCTCCACCGACCCCTCCTGGAGACTCATCCCTGCCTCTGGAGCACACCATGGGGCAGCACCACCTGTTTCTCTGATACACCAATCATCCTTGATACTTACCATTGATCACTTCTTGGAGATAAATCCATTTGACTTAAGCTCCTATCAAAAAATTTTTAAAAAGGCACCACAGAGGTGGGATGCAGCCACATTTTTCCAAATGTGAACTAGGCTGGAAAGGAACCTGGTGAAATGCTCTTGACCCTTATTTTAGCAAAGACAAAACAAGAGCTAGATTTACCCCAGAAAGAAGCAACAGAACCTATTCCTCAATTTCTTGATGAGCTTGTACCACTAGATGGTGCTTTCAAGAGAACCAAACAATTCAAGTCAAAGCACCAGGAAAGGTCAACCAACCAGAAAGGAGAGAAAAAAAGCACAATAAACCAAACTAAAAATGTACCTTTATGTTATTAAATTTGCATTGTAGGCCACATTGTGGTTCCCTGGCAGAGAAAGGGAGCCTTAACACTGTCATCACAACAGGGACATGACGAACAATGACGTGGTAATAAATGTTCCGAGCTCTCAATTGCCTCCAGCAAAGGATACCAGGGCATGGAGAGAAGAAAATAGACTCGAGCACCCTCTGGGCAAGCAGATGTCATTTTCAGAAAAGAGATGAATTACACTCAAAGTGACCTGAAGCCATCTCACTTACCACCTGTCATAGTCCCTCCAAGCATAACACTGGATCACTGGGCTCAGTGGTCTGGGAAAAAAAAAAAAAAAGAAAAAAGTTGATGTTTGTCCTTATGAAAAGCCATGAATTGAGGACTTTTCTGGTTATTTCCACCATTCAGAAGCTCGTTAAACAAACCATAAGAAAAGCTTGACAACTGCCTTGTTAATCATGTTTTAAAACACGTGTAACATTGCTGTACAGATGAACAGCTCAGACAGCTGGAAGCTTCAAAATGTGTTCTGTTGCCTCATGCTCCAATCAGGTAATGAATAGAACATGGCACAGAACAAATATATACATTTTAATTTCAGTCTTTGCACTGTTTTATTGTTTGTTTAAGCCAGCCCAACTGCGACTCCTTGCACTATACGCCTCTGGTTGCATTCCATTGGAAACAAAGGCATATTTGAGGGAAGTACCTCTCACAAAGAGGTATTGATGAACCAGAAATCAGAGTCTGGACAAATGACCATTTTTCTATAAACACAGCTTTATTGTTTCAGCTGTTCTTCTCCAAGGGAATAAATATTTCATTATTCAAAGCAGTGGCTGAAAAAGTAGAACAACTCCTCCCCCTTCAACCAATAATCTTCCTCTCTCCACTCTAGAAAAACCAAACTCCCTGGTATCCGTGATGCCTCTCTTGCAAGATTTGTATTCATTTTTTCACTCTTAACTTGTTCACAAACATATTGCTATGGAGTTAAAAAGAGAGAGCCTGAGTCAATTAAGACATGTACAGTAATTTCTGCAATCCCTTGCCCACCACACATGAATTCCAACTTGCTCTTTTTGCAGCTGCACCACCTATATTTAATTTTCGGTTTTGTTACTACCAATGCCTTCATTTTCACTAATCCTATCTTTTTTTCTTTTGCTTTACTTCACCCCTCAAGCTGCCTCCTCTGCAAGGAGTTCCCTCCCAAGTGCATCCTCATCCATTTCACAGATACAAAATCAAAGGGAGGAACCAATTCTGTCTTCCCTCCAGCCCTAGCAGATTTATTTCAACATCTAATCTGAGTCAGGAACACTTTCTTTCTGGGAATCACTCTCTGATTCACACAAACCCCACAGCACCAGAGGTACAAAACAAGATTTCAGTAGGTGTGGAGGGATATTTCCATACTCTTAACCAAAATCCACACTGGCAAGATGGAAGGAATGCAGGTGAATAGATTCTCTAGTGTCTTGTATCTCAACAAAGAGGTGAGAATTTATTACTGCCTTCAGCTGTCCAGTGGGATTGGTAAAGATGCAGCAAGGCTTTTTGGGGAGTGCTCAGTGATACTAAGAAAGGCAAGGGACACAAAGGCCAAGACCAGACAAGCTGCCTAGATACTTGAAAAAACCATCATCAAATACTGAAAAAGGTTGCCCAGACAGGCTGTGAAACCCTGATACTCACATGTTCCAGACTGAAGTGGCCAAGCCCTAAGCACCCAAAACTAAAATGATCAATTCTGGTCAGGGGTGGGATTAAATCTTCAGACATAGCTTCCAATCTGGATTATTTTAGGATTCCTGTGTTCTGGATCTGGAGTAACTATATTCAGTAACTATCTCCAAAACTGTGTTCCAAAAGTTCTACAAGGGCAAAATGAAGCAGCAGACTCATTTTCTACAGAAGGAAGATGGATGAAGGCTCCCAAATACTCAAATATACATATGACAGGACGAGGTCCTGCAGAGGAAGAACGTTGATAGAGGAGACAAACACAGGAAACACATGACTATGTGATGGCATCAACCCCAGGCTGCAGAGATATGGAAGAGCTCTGTACTGAGAAACAGCTCCTGCCCTCCCCCACATCACAACAACACATCTGTCTGCAATTATGTCATTCCCATCCAATTTTGGTGTACCTGGTGCATCATAAGCACAGATGGAGTTACATGGATATCCACAGATACAAGATACAAGCTAGCTAGCTCTATTTCCACACAACTATTCAAGAATATATTAACAAAAAACAACCCAAAGAAAATAAACACAGTATTTACACAAGGCAAATTCCCCCTCCAATGAAAGAAGAAAAGATTCCTAGAAAATAAAAACATAAAAAACACTTGTTGGAAAAGGAGAGAACAGATTTTCAATAATACAAAATATTAGTTGCTTTTTTCTGCAATTGTTCAAAGCTGATTTCCTAGAGTTTGTATAAATCATGTTGCTGATATTCTGTACAAACTCACTACTTGCTTAAAGATATTTCCCTTGTTCTATTTAATACTGTTATTTGAATGCAGCCTTTAACATTACATTATTCAGAATTACATCAAAATTGTTAAACGCACAAAGGTTCCAAAGTTAGTACATAAACTCATGAAGAACTTGGACAGATACACATAAAATGGTTCATTTGTAACCTTTGACTTGTAAGAAACAAGTATGTCATCAGGGTTATGACATGACACACCAACAGATTTCTAATATCTACACATATAATTTAAAATTTCTTTTTAGCTTGCTGGAGCTCTAATTTGTTAATGCTATTCTTTGCCCTAGTTTTGGGAGGAATGGAAATGGGTTCCTGACATTCTTAGACGCATCTTTCCTATCCTTCTCTTGGTATTTAGTTCATCTTCTAAATAAAAGGGGAGAAGAAAGGCTGCACTGAAAACTAAATTAACAAGAGCAGTTTGGGAAGAAAATGACTTTCAGTTTGTTCTCTCTTCCAAAGCTGATTGCCTGCCCTAAATGATTCATTCTACACTTCAGGTCTCCAAGCTTTCTGGTTGCCTTAAGCACAAGGACAGCATGAAATAATTGAAACCAACAAGGAAAAGCTTGACATCGTAGGAAATGGTACTGGACACACTCTTTAAAAACAGATAAACCGGTAAGAAGTGGCAAAGCCACCAAAGAGACAATGTAAAATGACCCAGTAAGTATCCTAAAAGGTGTAGCTATAAAAACAAGACAAAAGTTAAGCTGCAAAAGGCTATGGTCTCTTAAACAGACTTTGATGGTGGAATTACACAGTATGGACCCATTTCTTACATCTGAGCAGAAGTGACACCTCAGTAAAAAAGGCTTCTGCAGCATTTAGAAAACAGCTTGGCATAATGCTTTTATTACTAGGGCTACTTAAAAGCACAGAAGAGGGAAAACAAAGACAGGAATGCATAAAGATAAAAGTCTATTACTGTAAAGATTAAATAGAAAAACAGAACAAGTTGCTGGGGAGCCTGCTTCTCCATCTGAAGCATAAAGAGGTCCTCTGATATTGGAAGCAGTGACGTTCTCAGAGCCTATCATAATGCTTGCAAAATGAAACACAGACACACAAGTGAGGAGCTTGTTTGGAAGATGTGGCATGAGGATGTGGTGGTGGCTGCCCACACACAGTAAAACAACTTCTTGGCATGTGGTAGGTACAGAGAGTGACTTTGGCATGCTTCCCCATCACCCCCAAGAGCAGAGTTACAACAAGATGAACCAGACTGCCAGTGAGGGCCCACAGCTGTACAATAAGTTCAGTAGTAGAAGTCCCTGACTTCCCAAAGCAATGCAGAGCTGAGATATGCTTGTGGCAACTGGAATGCCCTATTCTCTCCCCTCTCTGGACCCACATCAGTGGCCACAATTGATTCCCATAGCAGACTGGATTCACCAGAGTTGGGTTATTTTGCTTCTTACTCATTGCCAGAAGTCACTGTCCCCGACCCCTCCCAGCTTTGTGTATGAGTGCATTTCTATTAGTCACCAGGCACTGGAGCTTAAACTCAGGATCTCTGCCCTGTACCCCCTGCAAACATCCCAAAAAGAAGGCTGGAGAGCCCTGTTCCAGTTCTTAATCTGTCACTTCTCATAAATATCTGATCAGCAATTCAGGATTGAAAGGGACCTCCTGGGCTGAAACTATTAACTCACAGAGAAGGCAATCCTACAATGGCTTTTACAGACCCATCAAGTTCATCTTAAAATCAGAGTAGCTTTCTGACCAAGGGAATAGTACAACAGGAGGTTACAGCCATAATTAGTTCACCAAGTAGAGCTTAGCACTACCTGAGGAGACAGAACACATCAAATGAAGGAAGGACACGATGTCTTTTTGGCAGACTCTTAATACTGTTCAACAAACACTCTCAGACTGATGCTTAATGTCATCTTCGACTAAAGAGTTCAAAATGCCAAACCCAATAGGGCTTGACAACAGGAGGAGGGAAAAAAAAGAAAAAAGAAGGAAAAAGAAAAAAGGAACCAGCTGCATGAGACACAAAGGAAATGCAGAACTTCATTTAAAGAGGTTCATAACTAATCTTTTGTCAAGCTTTTACCACTCTACAGTCAAGGCTATGAAGACTCTCTTACAATTGTTTATAAAACAGAAAACCAAACATGCTCACACCGTACCACACCCCTATCACCAATGTCAGTATGGAATTACCAAGGAGAGCTCAGCTCATTTAACTATTTCCTTGAAGCCCTTCTGAGGTGCTGCACCCTCACTGTTCCTTATAGTTACTGCTCAGATGGGCTAAGGAGAACAAACAAGATGCACAGAGCTTTGGCATTTGGTATTTTCTTAATAGGTGTGGCAAGAGCTCTTTTATCAACGAGAAACGGTGCTAGAACCAAATACAATACAATGCTGCTGGAGCAACACATTTGTTTGTGTTACTGCTCTTTTCTTCCTTTCAGTCAAACAGCAACACCTTTCAGTAGAGTATCCAGGCACTATTAATTATTTTGTTTATTACATACGAACTAACCTTTTATGATTACATGGCAAAGATACACAAACCATAGCTTATTATCACGGATAATTTAAGTTAGAATCATAAGTGCAAAGCTAAGCAGTGCTTCCTGAAGCCACTCACAAGGAAGTGTAAGAACAGAACACAATCAAGCATCTGCTTGGATTGGTTTGCTGTCTCTGCAGCCAAGTTTTGAACTCAGTACTTGTTAAAATATGTGCATAGTGACAGTGAGGTCTGAAAAAGCCACTTGCAAAAGCTAGGTATAAAATTAATATTAGCTCCAAGCTAGGGTATTTTAGAAAAATTTTTGCCTTGTAAAATAGAACTATTGTAGTAGCCTCCTGTAATTACTTCTTCTGGTCTAATGAGCTAATTAGAACAAGCACTCCCACCAGGTAAGAGACTTCGAAAACCCTTTGGTATTTTAAGCTGGAAAAAAAGACTACCACTAATACCTGTTTCATGTTGTTTTTCTCAAATTTAAAGAGATGAACTCCTAGTGCTTCTCTTTGAAGAGGGATGAGGAGAGCTATACATGGTGTTATTTGCTAGGATAATAAAAACCTGTGAAATAACAAATGACATGTGCAAACATTTCTAAGTGCAACTGAGAGGACAGTGTTTGCACATGCAGGGTTTTTACAAACTTAATAACTGATCTTATGAAAGTGAATTTAAAACAACTTTCACAAAAGTATGAACAGAAACTTTCATCTTTCTATTCCTATATTGCATTTTAAAAGCACACTGTGGAATATGCTACCATACAATTCAAGAAGTGACTAAGCAGTTAGAGAGAAGCAATACTCAAACACAAGAACAAAACAGGGAGTAGCACAGGTTTTGAACTTATGTCACTAAATCACCATTAAGTGCAGAAAAAAATCCAAGTGAACAGTCACCAAAACAGATGCCAAACAACTCTAGTGAACTAAGAAGCACCTATACCACACCTAGCACCCCCTGCCTACTTGTATGTCAGCATTGCCCTAGAACTTGAAAATAACTCAGGGATAAACACAACCTAACTCTCCAGAAGCAGCTTTGGTAAAAACATATTCTTCCACTTACTAATAGGAAAACCACTCAGAGAGTCTTTCAATTTTCTGACTACATTTTCATACATAGAACTCTGCTTAAAGCAGTAAAAACCCAGAAAAAATAACTTTATGGGTGTCCCTGCTCTCTAGGGGAGAGCCCTCAACACAAGAAGCACCCTAGGTTAATAAAGCTGTTCTCGGCCACTATTCAGTTTCTAACAGCGGGAAAAGAAAATACCTTGAGGGACAACATAACCCCTCCAGACAACCACCTCCCTTATTACTCACAATGCTCAGTTACTGTATTTGCACAGAGGCAGGATCAAAGCCTGCCTTCAGAGCTGAACTATAGCACCTTTACCTACAAAGCAACTCACCCCATTACTAATAGTAACCTTGCCCAACCAGCCTGCCTTTTTAACGGCTCAGGGTAATAAAGGAAATCAAGGTCAGGTGCTTTTCATGAAAAGCTTCCTCAGATCTCTTTACTCCGCTGTGGTGCTCGCTGCAGTTACTGTCACCTGTTCCTGAATCACAGCTCCTAGTGAAGAGCAGCTCTGTAGCTGTCATCTCTACCCCCTTCACGGCTTTGCAGATCTTGACCAAATACTCTCTCAGCTATTCCCTTTCCACACTGAAGAATTCCACCTTCTTCAGTGTTTCCTCATAAGAGAGCTGCTTGATCTGCTCACATGCTTTTAGTGCTCCTCCCTGTGCCTTCTCTAACCACAGAACGTCCCTTACAACAAGGCACAGAAAAGGGGGATTTATGGTTTTAATATTTTTCTGCATTTAAGTGTCCTGACCCCACGGTCAACAAACCTCCTCAGAAACTTACAGTACTGCCAGACAAGGAATAAATAAGACATGAGGTCTCACCTAAATTTGTCCATGACGGATTCCTTCTTCCTTTGTTAAAATTTTTGCCCCAGGAAACAGAAGGTTGTGTTTTGTAATTACACAGGCTGCACCAAAAGAACAACTGCAGGCGCATCACAGATTTCTCACCGAGGAGAAAAATTGCCTGCTGCTACCCAAATATACATCACTTAACTAGAAATTACCATTTCACACCTACACCAGCCGCAAAGCATGGGGTGATCCCTGTAGTTCTCTGTTGGAACCACCATTTACAGCTCCAACACACACTTATGGGGCTCACCCATTCAGGCAGAATTAGCTCGTGTGTTAGTGTCACTTGTGTGAGATAATAAGGTCAACAACTGCCTACAGCAAAGGAAGACTCATTTGTACATTTTTCTTGCTTTCATGGGGATCTGTGAGCAAGTTTCAAACATGTGGTAAGCAGATCTAGAAGTGCTGGTTGTCTGGTAACACTGCAGTTAAATTGGGTACTATACATTTCACACTATTAATTCCTTCTGGCATATTGGAAAGGCTAAAGAACTACAAATCTTATTTAAATAAATTAGTTTGGCTGGTTATGACTGCGTATCAATTAGAAAGCAAAAGCAGCTAACACTGTCTTGGAATCTTAGTTGCAAGGAAGGTGATAGTTGTACTTTGCTCTGTAAAAACTCTCGAGGTATGTGCATGTATAGCCAAAACAATCAAGGCTGAGGAGAAAACACTTAAAGAACTCGATGTGAATCATCATAATCCAGAAATCTACTGGAGAAATTGCTTCCTCTTTGGCCAGACCTGTGCAAATCACTAGAAAAGCACAAGGGACGTAATCGTCAATATAACCTACACATGCTGTCCAGTTCAATTAACTGGATTTGCAGAATCACAAACCTGGAATTAACAGTGTAGCATTTCTTGACTCCTATGAGCATGATAAAAACTCCACCAGGATGGAAACACAACAGGGAACCATTGTCTTCCTCCAACATAATCAAGTTCTAACTTAATTCTGTTGGATGAAGGCATCTAAAACCTCAGAGAAATGTGTCATGTCAAGAGGCATTTCTTGTTCCTCAGCCAGTAAAAAGAACTTTGATGGCATCACCGTCCAAATTAAAAGCCAATTAATTAAACTCCTCTCTTGAAAAATAACATTAAGGTGTCACTTTGGACAACAATAGAAGGTTCTTCAAAAATGCATTGAAGTGTTTATTAGCTCTGTAAAACTTTAATAAAAATTAAGAATGCTTCATATTTATTGGATTTCGTGAATTTTTATTATTTTATTTGAATCTGATTTCCTTATCACAATTTCAGATTCCAAGACTCCAAAACTTTGGCAATACAGAATTTCTTTGTTAGGGTCTAGAATATACTGGAGAACAAAAAATCCCTGTTTCAGTATTTTGCTCTATACCTTATACACCTTAGAGTTATAATCATAACTTAGCTAATACTAAATGCCTCATATTTACTTTGAAAGAAATACAAAATCGTTAAATACAAAATTATACACATATCTGGAGTTTGAAATAAAATCAATTTGGCAATAGCATGGAACCATAACAGGCAAAGATGGGACAATAAGATGTATATATACCTGGAGTTGATGGAAACTCAAGGAAAGTTGCCATTACAATAAATGTAGGATGTTATGAGAAAACCATTAACCCTTGAACACATTAATTTTCAATAAAACGTTGCATCTGACCTAATTCTCATCTGTTCAAGATAGGAAACAGACAAAATCCAGCAAGTCTGACATGCTGAGAGGAAAGGTAGAGTGGGTGGGAAATAATACAAAAGCTTTTAGAAGCAACATTCATTCCTGAGCTAGTATTAAATAGCGCACGGTAATTAAATTCAAAGTACTACCACCACTGTGAGACATTTTCAGTACAACATTCCATGAAGAAACCTTTAATTTTTTATCAAGGTCTGGTAAATGATTGTGATAGAGTTCCTCAGGTACCTGCCCTGATTGCCACTTTGACAGAGAGAACAGCTTCAGTGAAGCTGCTGCCCAGGAAACCAAAGCAATACTGACAGCTGTGCCGGTGATCCCAGCACAGCTCTGGGGGGCTGAACAAAATCTACACTTGCTTCACATCTAGATGTTCGCCCATGGTTATGCCTTAGGAATGGTTCTGCTGGTTTTGGATTTACTAAATCGGTTGCCACTGGAATAAGAACATCATTTGGATATGCAGAGGAACTGAATTTATTCAATTCTTACCTAATATAAATTGAAATTTATTTTGCCTATAAGTAGCTAAACCTTTCAACACAATAGTGTGAATATAGTTGATTTTGGGACATTTAACTTCAGAACTTCGTTATTAGACCTCAATATTTAGCCAAGGGCCACCATTAGCTTGTAGGATTTCAGTACCACCCATCAAAGCTTAACATGATTTAATGTTAACTGGGCATCAAAGGGGGCACAAGGTTTGAGAAACTTTAATGATTTGTTTTATATGTGAGAAACAGAAGTGCTCTTAAAGAGCTATATAATGAATATAAAGAAAAATTGTATGCCCCAAATAAATTGGATTAATTTGAATGAAAGTAAAGTTTCATTTTCTTTTGCAAGCCATCTTGACTAGAATGGAAATCAATTTAAAGCTTATGTTCATTTTTCTTATCATGCCATTTCATTAACCTATCATTCCAATTTCATTAACTTTTTTGTTTTGCCTGATGAAACTTAAGCCTTCACTTTTATTAAAGGAGTAACTTGATCTGTCAAATCAGGAAGACAATCTGACACATTTTGTCCTTTAAAGCTCATTGCAAAAACTCCAGTGAACGTGTAAGTTAAAAGAAACAGGGAAAGTTTGGATTTTAGAGTGTGTGAAAGGTGACGGGCAAATCTTACTGTTTCAAATAACTTTACTATCTGTCGGCTGTGAGACTACAGCCTCATTACATTTTGATATATCGTTATTAGATAATAAGCAAAGAACATGAGAAAAGAATCCAAATCCACACCCACACAAAACCAATTGGCTAATTCGCGTTCGTATTTAAAGCCCGGCAGGTGAGAGAGGACGAGATAACAACATTGTTAGCAGTTACTGCTTAGCTAGGCGAGTAGCTGGATGCGGCTTGGAGCAACCTGGTCCAGGAAAAGGTATCCCTGCCTATGGCACTGGGCTGGAGCCGAAAAGCAGCCGCGCTGGGGCTGACTTGGATTGGCGGAGGCGGCCCCGGTCCCTCCCGCCAGAGGCGGGCACAGGGGACCTGCCCTGAGCCGGGAGCTGCCCGCCGTCCCGGCAGCGGGGCAGTGCATGGGGCGGGAGGGCAGCCGAGCCTTTCCCCGGACGCGGGGGCGAGCGGCAGCGCCGGTGCATGCGGTGGGGCGCAGCGGGGGCAGCCCGGAGTGATGCGAAGTTGAGGGAGGACGGAGCGAGGGAGCGTCCTCTGCTCGCAGGGCAGCCCAGCCCCGCAGCAGGTGCAGCAGAGCCCGGGCGGAGGCACCGGCGGGCCCGGCGCTCTCGGCGCCGCAGCAGCGCCGCAGCCCGGGCCGGGCGGACCCGGCTGAAGGACAAGAGCCCCGAGCGGAGCTGCGGTCGGCGGCTCCTTACCAGAGGCAGCGACGCGGAGGAGCGGCCCTGAAGGGAGAGCGGTGAGGGGCCTCGGCGGTACCGAGGGGGCCAGGCGGTCCCGGCCGGGTCGGGCTGGGAAGGTGGAGAGGAGTTGTCGTTCCACCTCGCTGCTTGTCCCCGTCTACCTTCTTCCTTTTCTCTCCCGTACCCAAGGGGAAGCCCTCAGGCGCCCGCGGCTGAGGGTCTAGTGTAGCGGGAGGAGGTAGAGGCTTTCGGGGGGGGAAGGTGAGAGTCGAGGGGCTGAGGGGAAGAGCTGTGTGGGAAGGGAATGGGAGCCGGAGGGCTTGAGGGGAAGAGCCATGGAAGTGGGGGTGAGACCGGGGAGCTGAGGCGAATAGCCATGTCGCGGGGCGATAGCCGAGAGAAGGAGCCGCAGGGGAGCCGCGTCGATGCGGTGTCTCCAAGCGAGGGGACGGTGTGACCTGCGGAGGGAGCTGAGGGCTGTGGGGAGCGCCATGTCCTGAGGGGCGCCAGAAGGACGCGTCCCTTGCCGCCCTTTTCGTGAGGGGCGCTCGGGCGGGGAGACGACAGGGGCCCAGGGGCGGCGCGCACGGTACCTGTGTGGCGTGGCGGGCGGGCTCTGGCGTGGTCGTCGTCCGGCGCCTCAGCGGTGAGTGCGGGAAAGCCCGGCAGGTGCTGGCGCTGCTCCTTTGGGGAAGTTTGAGCGCCGTGAGGGGAGAAGGAGCAGCGCTGAGGGGGCGCGCACCCGCGGGGTCCCGCAGCGGCGGCGGCTCCGCAGCTCTGAGGGGGAGGCGCGCGCGCGGAGCCTGGCGCGCGCGGGGCGCTGAGGGCGGGAGCGGGGGGGACGCGGCAGAAAAAAATCCAAGTGAACCGGAATCCTGGCCGCTTTTGGGACATGGAATTCTGGCCGGTTTCGGCGGGTCCTCGCTAACTGCTGCGTGTCGGCGTGGGTAGCAGCGCGGTGTGTGGGCTCAGAGCCCACCTTGTTGGGGTTGCCATCCGGCTGCCTGCTTGGGGACGTGGTGTGAGGGACATTGTAGACCTGCGATGGCTCCCGTAGCGCCTGGGATGCAGTGCCCTCCTGAATATTTCCCGAGTTTCCGTCCCAGCCGCCTCGGAAGGAGCAGCGTTGCGTAATTGCTGCTGCGCCTCCCGGTTGGGCTCAAAAAGGAGGAAAAGGGTCAAGCGTGAACTTTGGAGGCGACGCGTCGCTCAAGTTGCGGTGTTTCAGCGGGTGTCAAGTGACATCTTGTCTCTTATTGTCCTACCAAACCTGCTCGTTTGAGCCCTGGCCGTGGAATCATCGGGAATTGCACAGCCCGTTCTGCATGCTCATCAGAGTTCCCTGGGGATGGACAGCAGGGAGCAACTCTAGTAGTAGGCATTCTTGAAGGTCTCCTCCTCCAAAGCAAACTGCTTGAAATGAGTATTTTTTTTATTTTTTTCATGTTATGATCAAGTGATGTCGTATTGGGAATAATTCACTTGATATTATTTATTTCCAGACTTTTATTGCCAGTGTTTTTTCAGTTAACGTTTCCAGTCTGAAGTTGCCTGCCTGCTTTTCCAAGCAATTATAACACAAGGTCACTTAGATTTTTAGCTGAGCTGGTTTTAAAGCACTGACACTACGTAGTGTGCAATTAACCTTTGCTTCACGTTTCCTTGTTTTTGTTCCTTTGTTTCAGTCATTGATCCAGGCCGAACACTGGATACTGCAGTGGCTTTTCTTTTCCAAAGGACCTACCAGTTTGTGCTGGAGTCTTGTGCTCTGAGACAGCTTTTATGGTGCTGTGAAAATATTTCAGTTGAAATACAGAGAAATGAGTATTTAACACAAAATCCTTATGATTTATTTTTCCTTTTTTTACATGTTTGCTGTTAATAGAAGCTCATAATAAAACACGAGAAAAGAAAACACTTGTTTTGTGATGTGTCTGTAAAATATTGAGACTCAGAGGTGAGAATCATGTCAGTGTTTTGTACACAGTAGATTTTATTTTCTTAGTGTGCTTCTAAACAATTGGGTTGTTCTAAAGCAGGATTGGTATGGAGAAACCCATGCGATTAACCAGCACTGGAGGAGAGGACATCTGAAGGGATCCTGCATCCTTCTCCTGTGCAGGGTGATGTCAGCTGAGCTCTGAGTCCTCTCCTTGCCCGTGTGAGTGGATTGGAGGGAAGTGGCTTGCTGAGTGAATGCCAATGAAGCAGTGGGTTGGTTTTGGTGGATTGATTTGGTGGCAATTTCAGCTTGGTCCTGGCATAGCTTTGTGTATTGCCTTCTCTCTACCTGTTGAGACATGCACAGAGGGTATGATTTGCTGGAATGCTCTTCCTACTACTTGGGAAGTGTGCAGCAATAATTCAAAGTGTAACAACGTCTGTCCTGACTTGGTTATTTTCTAATTGACGATCTTGAGCATGAGATACTTTAGTTCTGACTTAAACTGCCCCGTGTTTATTGCCCATGCCTGCTTTTCCTGCTCTTTTTCCACTTTGGACTCCTTAAAGTGCTTTTTGTCCACATCGCTGTTTTATCCTGTTTGCTCCCTTTAGAATAGTACAGGAATTCACCTTGGTTTATTCCTTATTAGTCAAATCCCTTGTCTTCTACTGACAAGAGAAATCCTAGTGCAGTATTAAAGTCCATTGGATTGTTTGTGGTGAGATCAAATTCATGAGATGCTTAGCAAATGAAATAACTTTTGTTTTTCTCCAGCTCTAGACTTTCAACAAATATTTTGATTTTTGTTTGATTATTACAGAGTCATATTTGTGAGGAGAACAGAACTGTGTTTGAGAAATGCTGATACAAGAGAAGCATTTGACATCGTACACCTCCTTTGTTGGTGTTTCTAGTCCTCAGAAAAATTTCAGCATGGATTGACCTCTTATTGTTTTAGAAAGCATCTTTGAGCTGAAAGCTGACTTTATGATACAGCTCCAAGTGTTTGTGAATAGGTATTGTAGAGGGCTCCTCTCTGTTTTCCAGGAAGTAAAATACACTGGAAGTGTTAATACAATTCTGCCCTTCGCCCAGGACAGCTTTGCTGGGAGACAATTTCCAAGACTTGTGACATAAGGTTTCTTGAACCCTTTTGATGGATTATTTTTCATCATTTATGATACCTGGATGTATATATGTCAAAATGCTCAGGGTATGAGGTCCTGATATTCCTTGTCAGAAATAAGCATTTAAATGGTTTGTAGCCCAAACTGTGGCTCCAAAATGGTTTGTTATGACCATTTCTCTTAAGCAGCCTAGTTGTCATGCCCATAATTTTATTTGTATAGGGAAACAAGCATGGCTTTCTTCTTTGCTCTGTGCTGTTCTTTGCTCCTATGAATGGATGGTTCAGCTTCACAAAAAATAAGCAACTTAAGGCTATTTCCCTTCTTACTCAGTAACTAAAGGGAGAGTTAATGGGAATTCTTGAGTCAGCTTCTGATGCTGAGCTGGAAGTGAGCCTTGATGCCCTGCAGAAACAGCGTGCTTTAAAAACAAAAAAAATCAAATTATAAAGGCTGTGTCTCAGTGTATTTAGAGGGAGGTAACAGAGTGAATGTACAAGTTGGAGGACCTTCCAAGTTTCTTTCCCTTAGAGAAATTTTTTTTACCACCAATCTGGAAAAAGTTATTTATTTGTTGTAACTGATAATGGAATGCCTAAATGTAGCCAAAACTTCAAACATTATTTTAGGCGTCCTGGATTTCAGATTGAAATGCACTTACACATTTTGTATTTGATTTCTTTTGGGGCTTTTTTCTGTAGCCCTCATCCAATGTGAAAGTTATTTGACTTAAGTCAAATGATTAAGGTGCTTTAATGCCAAGAGCACCAATTCATGCAATACACATTTTTACAAGTATTGTACAAACTTTCAGAAAAAATTAAGTACTAAGTACTTAAAAAAGAAAGTACAGAAAACCTAGTGCAAACCAGACAAAAAGAGGAACAAAAAGAAAACTCATGGCCAGTACTCATGTGTTCTTAATTGCTTTTAGCTTCATTTCCAGGACACCATCGTTGTCTTCCCAATTTGGTGTTTCAGCTGACAAATAGTCAAATTTGAGGCAGAGTGGTGTGGTTGACACTGCAAATGAGAGGAAAGGAGCATCTCTGAATGAAATCTGGGTGAGGAACAGGAGTTCTGCCCAGGATCCTGCTTTGAACACAAGATGGACAGCAGATTGCTGGTGAGGTGGGAAGTGTGGCAACAGAGCCCACTGCCATGGCCAGCCCCAGCAGCTGTGGTTGTACTTCTCATAGTATCTGCTTCAGATTTAGAAGTGCTAGGGATCTTTAAAATGAGATTCTTGTTAGAGAGCATAGGTGCTGTTTGCAAGGAGCTACATTTTTTTGGTAGGTTTGCTTGGGAAGCCACTTCTGCCGATTTATCATGAAGCAAACATCTGCTCAAAAGTACTTTTTAATAGTGTGGTGTGCTGAGGTAGACCTTGTAGCAGGGTCCTCCTCAGGAGTGTTCTTGGTTAGAAGGTTGCTGCCACTGGAGAGCTGGGTTTGGCATGGTCCAAAGTCACCATAGTTCAGTTAAATCCTGTACATGAATGCACTGTCAATGCCAGCAAAGCTTTGTTGGGGAATTACACCCCTGGTGAAGCCTTGCTGGTCCTTAAAAGAACATGATTTCCTGAAACTGAGCTTTGAGGGGTGTGTGATGTGTATGGTGTTTGGTCCCTGGGCACAAAACTTTATCGTAAGTAATCAAGCTTAAAATCCTTGTGTGAAGTCTTGTCTGCACACACTGCTTCCTCACAGTGCCGAGTGGAAAATTCCATGTGTATTTCAGTGACATGTCTGGATAGGCCACTCTGGTGCTTGGGGCATCCATGACTCGTGAGGCTACATGGAAATGGGAGCTGTTGGTGTCAATCTTGTGAGGACTTGTGTGGGAAGTTGCCCAAGGACAGTTGATTCCTATCTGATTTTTTTTTTTTTTTTCCAAGTTGAGGATCTTGAAAAACAAATCTGACCGTGTAAAAAATAGCAGTAAAGCTGTCATACTTCTTTAATCACGCCTAATAGTAAATCATTAATTACTGTGCTTTGTGACAGCTTGGTAATTATTTTGCTTGTTTATCAAGTAGCTTTATTTTCATGGAAGTACACTTGAAGATTGGAGTATTCCAAATCATTTTATCTCAGACTGTACTTTTATTAGACCATCAGTCTTGCCCTAAACTGCTTACTAATGAAATAACTAGAGATATAGGCTATGATGTTATTTCTGTTTTAAACCCCCATCAGGAATTTATTAGTATATAGTGTTCATGTTGAAAAAGTTCTGCTTTCCAGAAGTGGAGGAATACCTGGGAATTGCCATTTTGGTGGGTAGGAACAGATATGTGCATGTACAGAACCACTTGGGGTGTTGATTGTGTCAGTAACCACCTCGATGGGTTATTGTCCATTGGTTTTGGTTTTCCTCCCAGATCCTTCAGGAAATTGTACTGTTGGAGATGGGAACCATCTTTGTCTTAACCTTGTGTAACCTTTGGCTTTATTTTCTCTTTTCCCGAATATTTGTGAATTAACAGATTGTACCTAAGTCTCAGACTGTCTTTGAAAATCTAAAAACTCTGTCTTTAGGCCATTCCTTTCTTGAATTATATGGTAGTCTTACTCAATTACTGGTGCTAGAAATTCGCAGGAAACTTATGTGTATTTAAATATTTTTATACAGCTACCAAAAAAAACAAAAAGCTCCAGCCCCTACTGGAGTGTATTTTGCACCTTGTAGAAGCTTCCCAAGTTGATTTCTGTCTCCTGTAGCTCTGATAAGTTATGTGGTCTTGCTCTTAAAATCAGAATCTCAGGATTAAACTATATGGGAAAGCTGTTACACTACATTTTTATCCTTACTCTTAGCCCAGATTCTGCTAGGAGAGAGTTCAAAGCAGGTGCTCAAAATATAAATCTGAAAGCAACAGGCACCAACTGAATTTGAGGAAAACCAACCTGTAAATTTCAAAACAGAACCTATTAATTAACAGACTGAATAAGCTAAATGTTTTTGGCATGCGTGGTGTTGCTGCAATTATTTTAATTGAGCTGAATTAGAGCAAAACATGGTGAAATGAAATGTTTTTACTTTATTCCAGGTTGTATTTCCCACTGCCGAAAGAAACCTGGATCGTTTCCTTTGTGGTTGTGTTTGTGTGGCTTGTTAAAATGTGCTTATTTGCTATAGGATGAAGTCAGAAATGGAACAAAGAAATTCATTGAGTGCTTCTGGGTGTCATGTGATGGCGTGACCAGGGAGAGCTTGTACCAAGCTGAAGCCAGCTGGAGTGAAAAGCAAAGCATCCCCCCAATAATTATTAAAGTTAAATGCAAATCCCAGTAAAATGGGTTTAAGTGTAAAATGTTTTGGGTCCTGAGCCTTATTCATTAGGCAAAATTCATGCTTGGGTTGTGGTAGCCTATGACTACAGCACTAACAAATTAACTTCACAGCAAAGTGCACTGCAATTTCTTCCAGCCCCTTTGTCAGAGGGTCATGATATCAAAGGAGCTGCAGTCACTAATTTAAGTGTTGAAAATCGGAGTCAGGTTTTTTCTTTTTTTCCTTTTCCCATCTTTTTAGCACTTGATTCATCCACTATTTCAGCCTGTCTTTTGATGCCAGTGCGAGAGCAGAGACTTCATGGGCAGCTTTGACCCTTCAGTGGAAGCATCTTTGTCTCCGTCACCTGCTGTGGCACTTATGCCTTGTCCTCTCTGCAGGTAGAAAGTTTCCTTTTATTTTCAGCACTTAGTCCTGTGGTGAGTTATTCTGTTCCTGGGCTCTTCAGGGCACGGTGGTCACACAGCAGGAGCAGGGCTGGTAAAAAACATCTTCACTAGCACTGGTGTCTCTGGAAATGTGGGATAACCTGTTGGCTTCTCTCTGTTAATGTCCTCAGCCCTGATGTCATAGCAATACTCATGGTTCTTTCTGGTGCAAAATGGCTGCAGCAGGTTGAGAAACTTACAGTTTCAGGTCTGGGTGTTTGTAGGAAAGGTCTGCAGGAGCTGAGGAGAATTTGTCAAGGGACTTGAATGTTGTTGCCAAAATAGCGTGTTTGTGCGAGTTCCCGGTAGCTGTGAAGGAAGGTGCGTGGTTTGTCAGGAGCAGTTCTCACGTCGTGCTGGATGAAGCAGACAAATGTCTCCAGCAGGAATACACGTGTCTCACTTGCCAACAGATGGCTCCTCTCTGTGTGCAGTCAGCAGTTGTCTTTAAAAGGTGCCAGGGTGGGATAACCATGGGCAACAAGGAACAGAGCTGCATAATGGAGAGCGCCAATGCGGAGAAATCCGAGCTGCTGGCACACGCAGTCAGGCTGCCCTCGGTGGAAGGCATGCAGGTTTTGGAGCAGTGTGTGAGTGCTTGGCTTTGATAATCCTCACTATGTAAGGTGTTACAAATTGTAGGGATCTTGAAAGGCTCCGTTTGAGATGCCCAGTGCAAAACAGGACAAAAAGGACTGGCTGTTCTTGCTCTGTTTGCTTTTATTTGGATTATTAAAATGACTCAAGAATGTCTCTCTTGATTTGTTTTGACTACCCTACTTGGTAGGTCTACAGAGGTTAATGTTTGACAGGTTTTAAAATCTTGATGAAACTCAATTCCATGCAGTTAGTTGGGCTGAACTTGGAAAATGGATCCTCATAAAATACTGACCTTCAATAAAGTTTATATTTTTTGCTGTGTATTGTTTGCTCAGTTTTAGTGCCTAGAGTATTAAGGAATGTGGGTCATGTGGAATGGAAGGTGCCTTTGCCCTGTTGGAACTTAGTTTACATTATGGAAATATTTAATCAGACTTGAATCCTTTACTCTCAGAGAAATCAGATTTTGGCTGATGCAGTCACTACTGCTGCATTATGGCCCCAAAACATGCAGGCATTGCTTGGTTTTATAAGGAATTTGATAAAAAGATCAAATTATTTGCTATTAATAGATTTAGAAATCCTGAGTAGATTTAGTATATGACTGCTTCATAAAGATAATATTTGTAAATACTTAATCTTTTTAGGTATGAACAGTCTTTTTAGAAGTTGGGGGCAGTTTTCTATAACCATGAAGAACCACAGAGCACTTCTTTCCAAAAGCCAGTGGTGAAGTGTTACCAGGACTGTGACGCTTCAGCCACTTGCTATAAAGTCATCTTGATAAGACAGAATGCCTTGCACAGGAGTTGTATTCCCATGTAACTTCTGAAAGATCCATCTGTTAGCATGCTTACTGAAAATAAACTATAGAACCTGTTTTTTGAAGAAGTGCCTTTTCTGCCATGCTACCTGTGAAGTGTGAGGATTTCTAAAATCCTTTTTCTGCCATGGTTGAGTACAAAAGCTTAGGCAAAACCCTTCCATGTTTGATAGAACATGTTGCACATATGGTAAGTGGTTACTAAAAGTGATTTCATAAATTGCATATCCTTTTGGTTCCCTCTTAATAGCTCCTTTGCTGTTTGCATAGCTGACACAGTAAGTCTGACAGAGGATTGCAGTGACATTGTAATGCCTATAAATCTTGCTCTTTTGTCTCTGGATGAGATGTTTTTGTACTCCTTGAAGTGCTTCAGTCATTGGATAGAAGATGTTGTTTGGGAGACTGTACAAAGTAAATTCAAAAGCCTGCTCTTGTTGATACACGTGTCTTACTAATTCCTTATTTTATTCATTTAGTTGAAAAAGGAGCCTGTGGTTGAGAGGCAGATCTCACCACTCATCTAAAACATCACAACACAGAATAGCAATCACAGCACACACTGTGCCTCTGCAATTAGTAACAGGATGTGAGATAGGGAAAATTCAAGGACATAAATCCAAAGGTTGTACAATACCTGGTACCAGAGTCTCTTCCCAGATAACTTCCTGGTTTGTTGCTCCGAGGCTCTCACGTTTCTGCATTTCTGGTGGTTTTTTGCTGCTTTTCAGCATGTGAATCACTTAATACCAAATGCTTCCTAATGTTAAGCTGCAGTTTGCTGCCTGAAGTGAGCTTGTGGGGTTAGTTTACTGTAATGCTCTTAGATGTTAGAGAGTAGTCTTTTGGATTGCCTGTGGAATATGTACAGCGCAGCAAACAGTATTATGGGTTAAGAACATGTTTTACAATTCCAAGCTTAAAGGAATGGTTAGGAGGCAAGATTTAGCTTGAAGACCATGTCCTTCCTTACTGTAATCTGTTATGCCACTAATTAAAACCTTCCTGTCTCCATGATAAAATTATTTTCTGAGATTTGCTGTCAGATATAATTTGGTCAGTACATTTCCTTACATAGGTAGCATTTCTGGGTGCTCAGAAAAAAAATGCTGGTGTGGCTTGCTATTACATCTTAAAATATTTCGGGGCAATGTGAACAATTAGAGATCTTGAAGGATGTGTAAAAGTCTCTGGTCACTCCTTCACAGTTTGGAATCAATGCACTTCATGTGTGTTTGTATATGTGTATTTGTATTTTGTCTTGACTACCAACTGCATGTGTTTGGCTGACACAGTGAAGATTTGGGTTGAGTACTTGTATTTTTAGCATGGAATCTTCCTGTACTCAGTATTATTAAAACTTTCTCTTTGCCTTGAAATATTTTCTTTGTCTTTCAACCTTTTACTTAACTGCAAGTGCCTTCTATTAGTCATTCTTGGCTATCTTGGGCTTGATAAAAGGCTTTGTTTACAGGGCCTTTGGTCGTACAACCTGGGTTGTAGGGCTTGGCTCTGTGTTTGTATAACTGAGGTGTTGACAAGCCTCTGGAGGATGGGTATCATGTTTTACCTGTAAAACTGTTTTTAATAGCAGCTAAAGCAAACAGAACTGCACATGTAGTAAGTTCTTTTCAATGGGGTTTTGAGTAGGCAGGGCTGGAGTGGCATTGAATTGGGTAATGGCAGGTAACAGTCTGAGATCAGTGGTCATTTCTTAACCCATTTTAATGGTTCTTTTCTATTAAGAGCAGTAGTAAACCATAGTCAGCAGCGGCTTATGTTGTTTTTTTGTTTTTTTCCCAGAGGCAGTTTGTAGTGCTCTCCATGACCGGTTGTTCTGAAGCTTCCCTCAGCAGTTCTCTTGCTTTGCTTTCAACCATGTGTCTCTTCCTACAGCTACAGTACATCTGATCTTAAGAGAAATAAACACAGTTTGTGTTTATCTGTGATGAAGCCTGCAGTTGGGCATGGTAGGGTGAGATTGGCTCCTGAGGTGACACTGCCCTGCTCATGGTTCCAGTTTTTCGCCTCAGGTGGGATAACTGAGGTCAAATATGCCTTAGTGGGAGAAAAGCAAATGGCTCTGGAGCCTGGCATGGGTGGTTGCTGTATGTAACTGAAAACTGGTCAAGGTCTCTCTACTTATGTGGAAACTACGTCAGGTCTGCAGCTTTTAATGCAAGTTTAGCTGCTGGTTAAATATATCTTTCGAAAAAAAAGAAAAAAATGATGTTTCTGCCTTGTTGTTCCAGTTGGTTCAGAGACTTATGTGAAGTTCTGCAGAGTTTACAGCTCCAAGAGCAGAGTTTGTGTTCTTCCTTCTAAAATACTGGACTTTGTGTAATGAGGTGTAGTAGAGGGAGGGGGGCAATAATGAGAGCAAGAGGAGGGAATAAATCTATGTTCCCACAACTGTGGCAATTTGGAGTACGCACGGTTTGCTGAAATGTGTCAAAGTCTCCAGTTTCTCCTTGCTTAAAATAATAGTATTCCTGGGATGCACACATTAAATTTCCATTTGGGCAGAGTCATTTCATTGCTAATTGGCTCTCAGATTGGGTTTGCAGAGGTGGCAGCCTGTTCCTTTAGCATGTGCTGTCTCTGTGAAATGGTAATGGGTAATTTGAGCACTTTGGGTAAGGTGAGAGTGATCAGCAGCTCAGGGATTGCTCCTTTGCTGTCAGAAGAGCGCTGCTGTTGGGGATGAAAGGCACCTTTCCCGGCAGAGGTCCTGCTCGAACTGCCCAGGTAACTCTACAGTCCTTAGCAAATCTAAAGCAAGGCTGAACAGAAGGGAGGAACTTAATAAAGGAAGTTGCATGGCTGAACTCAAGCTCTCTACAACTTCTTTTGCTGCTTTTGGAGTCAGGAGTGTTCTTGGTTAGTGAAAAAAAAAAGGACTCTTTACATCCTTACGTGTTAGTGCCTGAGAACTGTTTAATCTTTTGAGTAGTGGTCAATGTGGGAGCAGTTTGCATTCAGGCCATGCTGGATGAAGGTGAGTGAGAGGCTCTACTGCTTCTAGATCTCTCTACGATGGAGTGAAGCATGGACAATGGTATTGCTGGCTTGACAATAGCTATTTCTGAGTTGCAGAAATAGCAGGTAGGCAGCCAGGGGTGTAGAGCAGGAAAAAACCCTCAAACATGCCAAAAAGTTCTATTAATGGTGATTAGCAGATTATTAAGGATTGGCAGCAAATCTAATGTAGTCTTGGATACGTGTTCCAGGACTGTAATTGACTGTTACACCAATTATTAATCGGAATTTATTGAAAATAATTTAAGATTGATGTTTATATAAATGACATTAAGTCTTAATGTTTAAATTATTATTCTAAAAGTCAACTGGCACTACACTTATTTCAATGTCATTCAGTTCATTTCTACATTGTCCAACCTTCAATTATCAGAGCTTTGTGAAGCAGGGGGGGGAGAAAGATCCTCCCTCCTATTTTTTGTTTCTGAAAGTCATTGTTTTCTGTGTAGTCACACTTCTTGTAGGTCCTGCTTGGTCCTTCTCGGTGAATGGAAAAATACTTCCTTAAAACAAATAAATCATGATTGAGAAGTGCTTTGATCAGCTGAAAACCTCTCCAGCAGTCTGACTGTCAGGAGTGTACTTGATTTTCTGTAACCCTTTAAAACTCAAGCTTTCTCTTTCATTTGAAAACCCCCCACATACAGGTAATTAAACCTACTCCAACAGCTACTCGTTAAGCTAATGTTTAACTTCTTGGCATGTCTTTAACTTTTGCTTCCTGTGCTCCAATAGGAGAACCCTTTGCAATCAGCAGTTGGTTTCACTATTTTAAAGCCACTCTGCGTCTGATTCTTCTCTTTATGTTTGTTTTTAGGGCTTTTTGGCTGAAAGAAATGGCTTCAATTCAATGATCATTTTGTGGGTGTTGTTTGGTTGGAGATTGTTATGTTTTGGGTTTTTTTTTTTAAATGTTGGCAAATTTGTGTTTTCCTTTTCACTCTCTTTGATAAAAGGATGTTGCATGCTATGTACTGCATACTCTGAAGCAGTCTTGTTTAATGGAAGCAAATCCTAAGAAGAACTTAAGATAGAGGTACAAGATGGTTTTGTGTTGTTAACTATCCTGCAGAAATGCCTTATTCTGTGTCTCTGGGCCTTTATTTCCTCTTTTCTGTCAGGACACCTGACAATTCTTTTTCTTGCTCCTGTTATATGGAAATGGGAGGCAGTTGCATTGGATGTTGATCCTTTTTATTGATTTTGGCAAGTGATTTGTTCTGGGAGTTCACCACTGGAGTGTGGCTGGGAGTTAGTAGGAAGATTGCCTGAGCTCTAGTTGTGACTAGCTGGCTTCCACCTTGGCATTGTCCTGACCCTTGTAAAGCCTTCTGTGCCTGGGCTTTACTGCTTGCTGCTTTGGGAGATGAGCTGAATGAGAAATTCCCACTGGAATAGGCAAGTCTGTCCCGGTGGGAATACCTGCTGTGCTGGGGGCATTTGGAGTGGGGGAATGTCTGGGACAGAACCTGGAGCTGAGCTTGGGTGGTTTTGTGTTGATGGCACCGGGCAGCCACCTATTCCCCAGTCCCAGTCTGCCAAATGGGAATTAGGCTCGTGATTAATTGGCTTACAGAATGCTGTTACCTATTGCCCTTGTTCCTGCTGAATTCAAACCTGAGCTCTCTGCTTCTGTCTGGCCAGGGCATGAAATGATGAGGCTGCAGGCTCCTGCTAGAAGTTCAGTAGAAGGTCAATGCCACACTTCCCAGTAGAAATGTCACTTAATCGACATTTCTCTAATAGCATCATGTATTTAATGTCTGTATGGCTTGGCAGGTCTTGTACATATATTTTCCAGCTCCCGTGGAAGGTGCTTATGTTGAAAAGGGAAGTTGCATAATTGGTTTTTGAGAAGTGATTACTGTTTTACCAGTTGTGAAGATACCACGAGGTACAGACTGCCAGGGACATGTTGTGTCATCTCTTGACACTGATACACTGCAAGAGGATAAAAAAAAAAGTTTGGTAAATGGTTTTAGTTATATTGCCAGGTTTTCATGTTCATATTTATAACTCCTTCACAAGGAGTAAAGTGTCTAATGTGATTCCTGTTTAAAACTTGGCTGCCAGGTAAGTGTGGGGAGAGGAAGCAGTGAGGAAATGTTGTTAACATCCTAGGGACGGATAGCTGTAGTTCCCATGGCTTTTGGTGGCATGTGTGTCACCCCAGCCATGGAAAATATGCCTTAGGGCCAAGGATTCTCTTCTGTGCTGTGCTCTGGGCCTCGTATGAGAAGATGGAAGTAGAGCCGGCCTGTGGCAATGTGTTGGATCATGATGAGCCCTTAGGCTCCTGTAACCTTTGATTTCTGCTGCTGATAGAAACATAACTGAGTTTCCCAGTCCTGCACCTCCATTCATGGTTTTGTAATATTGCTCTTGTTGACAGGAGCAGTAACTCAATACCGTGGGAATGCTTCTTGCATGGGGAGATGGAATCAATAATGGGATTTTTCTGGGTTGGATTAATCATTTTTCTTGGATGTTTCATTGGCTAACTATATTGGCTTACTTTTTCTTATACCTCTCTTAGCTAAGGAGTGTTCTCCTCTAGCAAGACGCTGTTCAGGATAACTGAACGTGGGCCAGGGCAGTGGTTCTCCCTCTGTACTTGGCACTTTGAGACCACACCTCAAGTGCCCTGTCCAGTTCTGGGCCTCCCACCTCATGAACAATATGGAGGTGCTGGAGCACATCACCATGAGGGCAGTGAAGCTGGTGAAGGATCTGGAGAAAAAGTCCTGTGAGGAGTAACTGAGGGAGCGGGGGGTGTTTAACCTGGAGAAAAAAGAAGCTGGGGGAGACCTAACTGCTGTCTATGACTACCTGAAACGGACATCTTGCAGAAAACTTAATACAGAGTAATAGAACTCAAAAAACCCCTTAGACTTTTTACATAATAAGTGTATAGGAATATAGTGATTTAGAAATAGCTATATAAAATATGAGATGCTCTATTTGTTAGCTGGTAACCCATGTAACATTAACTAAGAAAAAGTCCTGAGCAATCTGTTGTAGGAGGGTTTTATGACTATACCATAGGGAGATAACAAGGACTGAGTATCAGTGTTATCTGTTTCTCTTACTTATAAAGGACACTGCAACAGACTCAGGCTTCCATGTGCATTGGTTTGGCATGAAGAAAGAGCAGATTGTTTGGTTTGGCTTGTACTTGTTTCTCTGTCCTAGGAGGGTGATGGTGACTGAGGAGTTTCTGACATGTCCTCATTGTGCTCCTAAGGCACTTTGCTTTCCCCTGCTGCATACAGCATTTTAAATCACCCAACCATGTGTAAAAAGTATTTTCATTTTCCCCAGCAGTGTGCTGCTGTCAGGAACTGTGCATTTAGGATGGCAGTGGAGTTTTTCAGCATAGGTAGAGCTGGTATTCAAGTGGGTGTTTAAGTGCTGATTTAAGTAGGTTCAGAATCAAGTACCTGTTAAAGTGCTTCAGTGGAAGTTGCAGTGTTCATGTGTACAGTACTAACTCCTGTTATTACACTTCTTGCAAACAGAATGTCCTTTTTTGAAGCTCACAGTTTGTTCTTAGTTAACGGTAGGATCTTCCTACCTGATGTTTTGCCTTCCACCCCTGTGTGTCTGATCAGCATTGATACTAAAGAAAAACATGGCATGAATTTAATGTCGTTTTAGGAGGATAAAAGCCCTCTATCTTCTCTATCCTGTTAGCTTATATGAAAACAAAACCCTAGAGAATGTTATGCTGAAATCAGAGTAGAGAGTTGCAGCTTGGAGGACAGCGTGAAACCTGTGGGTAACTCTCAGACACTCTTCCACTTGCAGTAGAAGTGCTCATGACCATGCAAAGCAAAGGGCAGTGGGCTGAAACTGCAGCATGCAGTCCTGTTGTCTGTGATGTAATGCTCTTATTTCTCCTTCCAGCTATGAAGCCGTACGCTCCAGCCTTCATTCTCCTGTGGAGCGCTGTCGGGATAGCGAGGGCTGCCAAAATCGTTGTTGTGCCGCCAATTATGTTTGAAAGCCATCTTTATATTTTCAAGACTCTGGCCTCAGCCTTGCATGACCAAGGTCACCAGACAGTGTTTCTCCTCTCTGAGGGCAGAGAGATCCCTCCATCTAATCACTACAGACTGCAGCGCTACCCAGGGATCTTTAACAGCAGCACCTCGGATGATTTCCTGCAGTCCAAGATGAGGAGTATCTTCTCGGGGAGGCTGACTGCCCTCGAACTCTTCGATATCCTGGACCACTATTCCAAGAACTGCGACATGATCGTTGGCAACCGAAACCTCATGCGTGCCCTCAAACAGGAAAAATTTGACCTGCTCCTGGTAGATCCCAATGAGATGTGTGGATTTGTTATAGCCCATCTTTTAGGGGTTAAATACGCCGTGTTTTCCACCGGCCTCTGGTATCCAGCAGAAGTGGGTGCTCCAGCTCCCCTGTCCTACGTTCCAGAGTTTAACTCGCTGCTCACAGATCACATGAACCTATTTGAGAGGATTAAAAATACTGTTGTTTATCTTGTTTCAAGGTTTGGAGTCAGTTTTTTGGTTCTGCCAAAATACGAAAGGATAATGCAGAAGCACAAGGTTCTTCCAGAACGGTCCATGTATGACTTGGTCCATGGATCCAGCCTGTGGATGCTTTGTACTGATGTTGCACTGGAGTTTCCGAGACCTACGCTACCCAACGTTGTTTATGTGGGAGGAATCCTAACCAAGCCGGCCAGCCCTCTGCCAGAAGTAAGGTTTGCCGAGTTTTACAGTAATTTCTATGGTTTCTACTTCACCTCATGCGATGGTTTTTTAGCAGTGATTTTCAGGTGGGACCCCTTCTGTTGTTGCTTGGTGAAATATTCCCTGGAAGTCACTTCGTGTGATGGTGAGGGCAGCTGTTGGTCACAAATTCAACTAAATTAATCATTTTTGGATGCAGGAAATACTTTGCTTTTGAGTGAGGTGCTTAATGCTGCACTAGAGGTTAAAGGCAGTGCACTCTGTTGTGGAAATCAGCTTTTAACGAAACATGGTTTAAAATGAACATGAGGGAGAATGGATGAATATTGTTTCTGCTTAAAGAAGTCTGATGGTAGTTTATACTAGGTAATTTCATGGTATTGGTGTTTTTATGGTATTTGTTTTTATGCCTCCCTTAGGTTTGATAGTGACTGTAAGACTACACGTACATAAGCATGAAAAGACTGTATTGAGTGAGAAATGGAGATAAGAGTTAACATAAATGGCCCTGTGGCTGCTCTCAGATATGAACTTTTACTGTGCACGTGCAGGAAATCAGGTTCTGAACTTCAGACTGAAACAGTGGTAGTGACTGGACTGACGCCAGAAATCCTGGCTGCACAGATTAATTATTAAGTTTGATTACTTCAGTTATCTTTGATATATTATACCTAAGAATGCCTCTGCTGAGCAATACAGTGGTGAGTGACAGGCAGAACAATCTCACAGAAAACCATGTTATTTACACTTCTATTTATGTGTACATAAAGACATCTTGAATTGGAGGTGATTTTTAATGGATGCTTTTGGCTGGATGATAAAAAGGGCTA
Source organism: Buphagus erythrorhynchus (assembly GCA_013400855.1). Taxonomy (NCBI): domain Eukaryota; kingdom Metazoa; phylum Chordata; class Aves; order Passeriformes; family Sturnidae; genus Buphagus; species Buphagus erythrorhynchus. The sequence continues at coordinate 166,776 of VZTT01020103.1, read as the reverse complement.
GATAGGCCTGCAGTGATCAACAATTTGCTTCTTAAAATGCCTCTTTCAGCTGTTGCTTTTTGTATGAAAAGGGCTGTTGTCTCTTCTCCAAGGTGTCATCAGAGATGATCATGGCAGTGCTGCTTCTAACTTGTTCTTTCCATGTGTGCATCAATGTGTTTGTGTTAAGGAAGGGTCAGGTATCCTGAGAAAGCTGACTGAAGGTATCCTTGTGCTGTCTAAAAGTTCATCCTTATTTTCCCTCGAGGAAAACTTTGCTGGCTGGATTGAGTTTTTTCCTCATTTTCCGGACTGATATTTCCATTTTTCTCTATGAGAAAAAAATGTATTTGTGTAATCAATTTGGGCAATAGGTTAACATCGTCTGTTTTGTGTCTCTTGATGTTCAGTGTAACAGGAGTGACAGTGACCTTGAAACAGACCTATAGGTCAAGTAAACAGGGCAAATAGTACAGTGGGGCAAGAAACTACCTATAATTATTTGTGAGTGGAGACATTATTTACATTCTTTTCAGTTTTATCATGCGATTCGTTCTTGATGTTCAAAGCATGAGTTTTCATTGAACATAAGAGAGCAACCAAGTGAACACATTTGTCTTTTACCCTGTAATTTGTCCATGCCTAATGCATATCCCCGTGGTGTGTATTGTAGGTAAATCATTGGGCAATCAGTTTGTTTGCTGAGCAATTGGATTAAATTCATGACTGTCCCTCTGTCCTGGCAGATGAAAACTGTGAGTGCAGGTAGCGAGTGCTGCGGCTGTTCTGTGCTCTTGCTGCATCTCCGAGGCAGCAGCCTTGGCTAATTTATTTCCTGCAGCTTCTAGTTTGGTGCATTAAGGTGAGCCAGAGGCAGAGCTAGTTCATGTTTCTGTGCTGGACTGGAATTGGTGATGCTTCAGCAGCTCTCTCAATTAATTTTCTTGTCCATGGACAGTGATTAGAAAAGGGGAGTGTGTAGCTGGACACAGTAGCTAAAATTTGCCCACTAAAGCTGTTATTGCAAGTCTGTTAGGTCTCTTGAATTCACCAAAACTGCTTATGAGTAGCCTAGTCCACTTTGTCTACTGGAGAAGTATTGGGGGAAAAAATCAGGGATGTTCTTTCAAGTCCAAAAGAGCTGCTCAGACTACCTGGGCACTTCAGTAGTGGCACCCCTGTGTTGCCAACATTCCCCCCCACCCCCCACCAAAAATAACCAGGTAGTGTGTTGAACCATAATAGAATACCTACTCCTAAGTTAAAAGTTATAGCTTTCTGTTTGTAAGCAGCATTTTAAAAATCAGAGGCAGATAGTGACATGAAGCAGTCAGTGAGGAGGTAAAGATCTTTTAAGGTGTTACAGGGTGGCCATTCTTTCATTCCGGGGGATGGGACAGCTGTGTTCTGTGGCTGCTCAGATTCTGTACCTGTTCCTTGAACTTCGTGAAAGAAAAGTTAGAAAAGCACAGCTTTGAAGGTAGCATGTAGCAGTGGGTGCTGAATATTGATGTCGTGTAGCTCTGTGTATGAGGGGAAACAAAGCTGACCCAGCTTTGCTGGTCATCTGTGTTAATATTATATATATAAAAAATATACATAAAAATACATAACCTGACCCAGCTTTGCTGTCCCATCTGCTTTAATATTTCGATCCTGGGGCACATGCTCCCTGCTGATCCTGCACTTAGCTTGTGTCAAGCATGATTCTGAGCTCTGTACGATTATGCTGCAGCCCCCGGCTGTAGCACACCAACTGCGAGCGTGTCTTGGGGCTGTGCCTTGCCCAGATGCCTCGGGAAGGCTCCGATGCTCGTCCCTGCTCTCCCTCGCAGGCAGTGCCCGGTGTCGGTCTGCGCTTGGCGCAGTGTCCCTCGGGAAGTCGCAGTGGCCGGCGTGCCAAGGAGGGGGAGCCAGCGAGGAGAGCAGCGGGTCCTTTGGAGGTCACTGCTCTTCCCGGCTCCCTGCGGTGCCTTGCAGCTCCCTCCTTGGCCTGGCAGGATCGGCCTTACCTGTGCAGGCAGTGGCTGAAGTGTTTGGGATTGCAAATTTGGGATTTGGGATTCCCCCTTCGGATCCGTGCTGTGGGTGCATGAATCCGAGCACACCCTGTCACTCTGCTCTGCCGTGGTGGCTTTGCAAAGCTCTGCATAATCGGTTCTGTCGGAGCCAGTGTGACATTTTGACTGGTTAATTTGGGTTTAGACGGTGCTTCTTGCACAAAGTGTGCTGTGCTGCTCTGTAAAAGACAAGGAGATGGTTAAGGGGACTTAAGCCACATGCACGTGGAATTTTATTAGTTTCTGGATGGTGGGTGCAGAGTCCAGGGTTTGTGTGCTTAACTCATAAAACTGTATCCTGAATTATATAGAGGACAGTGAACAAAATTAGCTTTAAAAGATGAAAAGCTAGAGATGGACTGGCTATCGAGTCCTTAAGGTCATCAGTGACTCTACACTATTGCGGGTATGGTGTTCCCTGGCAGTCTTCTCCCAATCACTGTCATTAGCCATTAGGAAAATCACAGGCTCCTCTGCTTCTTCCTCACCACACTTCTCCAGAGGGATCTGAATGAAGCTGGCTTTTTGAAGGGACACCCTTTTAAGCAACAATGGGGAAACCTCTGCTCTGGTACTTATACCTTGTGGCCAGGTTGATGCATACTAGGCATTAATCAGTGTGATAAAATATGTCCCTGAATCAGGGCAGGAAGCAGAGGGGTGCTACAAGCAGCTGCCTTGGGAAATAGTCTATGAGTAAACTAAATTTATGCTGCAGAGAGGGGGTTCTCATTTTGGAGTAATAAGTTGTCCTTACAGCCTCAGCTGTCAACAGATAATTACAGGAACTTCTCTCCTCCATGGACATATCTTATCTGAGCTTGTTATTATACAGATCAAAGTCTGTGCAGCAAATTGGTGGCTTTGAAATATCTTCACTAAAAAGTATTTTGGTGGGGTTTTTTTTTATTGTGTTCTTCCTCCTTCAGCCTTGCTGTATGTTTACTAGGTGTGTTAGCTGATGCCGATACTTATCTTGAAAAAGAGGTGGAAGAATCAAGAGATGTTTTATTCCTTAAACCTGGCTTTTCTCCTTCATTCAGATTCAAGGACATCTATAAGCCCTTGCAGACTGTAGCAGTAGATTTTTGTGCATGGCATAGCACCATCATTTTAGTATTACTTTTCAAGTCTGGGGAACGGTTCTTACAGACCTGTTTGGACAGTAAATTTCTGGTGATGTGAAGCAATTCTAGAGCTGTTCTAAAATGCATGGGATTGTCAGCTGGGGAGGCAAAAAGTCTTTTGAGGATGGAGATGATGCAGCACTGTGTAAATTCTGTACTGAACTGCATGATCATTTATTTTGGCTCTGAAATATATTTTAGGTAAAGCTTCTTTCCCCCAGAATTTGATGTTTTGATCCACAGAAAAGTGTTGTGTGAGCTCTCCAGGTACCTACAGTCCTAAAACTTGGCTGCTCCAGTAGGACTGAGTTGGTGAACCATGTCTGTTCTGCTGTACTGTTCTGCTGCATTTTAAATTTGGGAAGAAATGTGACTCAGCATCTGTCTCTTTAGCACAAGACACAGGGAAAAGGCTGCAGGGCTGATTTTGGAGCTTGGTTAGGTGTCTCCAGCTTGTGAGGAAGGCAAGTCCTCCAGGTGCTCATGCCAGACAGAAAGCTGGCATCCCATGAGCTGACAAAGGAGCACCAAACCTTCAGTGAGCCTGTGCTCTCCATCAAAAAGCACGTTTACTTGGTTTGTGGATTACAGTCCAGGGTGGTTGACTTCAAGCAGTTGTTTGTATTGGGAATTGGAAAGCAGAAATTCCACACCTTAGATGTTGGATAGGTCAGATGATGAAATCAGAACGCTAAAAGCAAGAGCAGTTACTTTGTTATTTTTATTCATACAGAAAAAAATCAAAACCCTAACACTTTAATAAGCTACTACTGTAAACAGGCTTTGTGGTTTTGAAAGTTCTGATTTATCATCTTCATATTGGAATACACAAACTAACAAGATTTAGTCATTTTGGTAACATGCAGTGATTTAACTGTTTCCTCCAAATTTTGAGGAATGACCTCTATAGAGGACAAATAATGAGCCGGTGTTGTTCCCATATTTCTCCCATTTATAACATAAAGCACAAGATGGGAATATATTTCAAAGGGCGTTCTTTTTTTCCCTGAGTGTCTGGAGCACCCTTGAGTTTGGGTACCATATTCCTATAATTTGGCAAGTTGGGATCTTTGATCAAGACAGCTTTTCAGATTTCTTAGTTGCTTAAAGGTAAGGAGGATAATTTGTTTATGGCTAATACCTTGCTTTGGGAGATGAGGTGTCTCCAGCAAGGGCTTTGTGAGGAGACATCTTGCTGAGCATTCCCAGGCTGTTCATGGGGGGAATTCTGCAGGCAGCATGTTCTGCTGCTCACCCTGACCAAGGGGAGTCTGGGTGAAGGATGTGGGTCTCACACAGGCTCACAAGCCAGCTGATCTTGGGCTTTTCAAAGAAATGGTGGCGACTGATGGCTTCTTTATATAAATATAATATAAAAATATGAGTATTATGTATGTATATATGCACTTTACATGTGTTTATAATATCTGTAAAAAAAAGAGAAGGGAGGAGGTAAACCTCAGGAAGAAAGAAAAGCTCTTCTATCTCAAGAGCAAAAGGAAGAAGAAATTGCAATTATTAGATTAAAGGATTTAAAGCTGCAGGTTAGAATTCTGTCTCCTACCATCCACAGAGCACCAGTGGTGTCTCAGAACAATGACAGACAACGTTTGCCAGTTAAATGAGATTATCATGTGGATTTACAGGTGGGCTGTATGTCACTCTACGCAATACCAAGGTCTGTATTTAAAATTTCACTTCTTGTCAATTTTCTTCTTAACGGAGTTATCAGCAATTTAATGTGACTTTATGTTCTGTAAACAGAGTAAGTAAAAACAGTCTCCATACTTACTACTGTTTTTTCTTAACCCCTGTAGAGTTTTTCACTCCACATGGACCAATTGAGAGGGTTGGTAAAACCTTAGTTTGCATTGCCATTTGATAATCATCATCTTTTCTGTGCGTGCTTGCAAGTTCATGCTTAAGAAGGTGGTTTTTGGGGGATTTTTTTAACACAATGTTGCCTGTGGGGTAATGCCAACAAGGTTTTTAATTGGAGGCCTGGGTCTGAGGATCCCTCTGCTGCACCTGCTCCTCTCCTCAGTGATTTTCATAACCTCTCCTGAAGGGCAGGCACCTCGTTTTCCACTCCTCCCATTCATTTGGACGGCAAGGTTGCTTTCCCAGGGTGCTTGCCAGCGGTCTGGTGAGTAATGGATTTTTGCATCAGGGAAGTCCTTGTGAGGCACTGCTAGTTGACCTCTAACTGTGGGTAGAGTGTGTTCCCAGAGCTGCACTGGATACTCCTGCAGCTCCAGAGGGGGCTCAGGTACAGGAGCAGAGACTTGGGGGGGACTGCATTTCCTCATTCTGCTTTGGAGTAGGAGTTTTGTTCCTTTTTCAAGTTAAATAGACTTAAACTCTGTCCCTGGCAGATGCTAAATGGGAAAAGGCAGTAAAGGTCAGGGATAAGAAAATAGAATATTTTAGGCACTGGAAAGCTTAGTAAGATTTCAAATATTTTTTTTAATATACCCTATGTGTTTTGGAGAAGGCACATACACAGTGTATGTATATAAAAACAGCAAATAATTAGTGAGAAATGTGAAAGGAAAAATTTGTCTGTATTTCAGCAGGGCTGAATCTGTGTCCAATTCTGAAAAACTTAACAACATTATTAGATTAATATGTGGTGACTGTACTTAGTATTGCTTGAGGTCCTGCTAGGAAACAGTTCAGATCTTTTGAGTTTGTTTCCCAACTAGTAGCAGGTTTCTTTCTTCTTAGCCAGCAAGAAAGCAGAGATTTTAGTCCAACCTGAGTATGCTTCTTTAAAGGGCACAAGGTATTGTTTTTGGAGATACCTTACTTTGTGCCAGTGTGAAGTACTAAATAAGAAAAAATGGTGCCAATATTAACTGCATGCACTTATATATGGTAGATCTCATGAATAAAGGCCAGGGAAGAGAAGAATTAAGTTGTTATTAATGCAGAGGGAAATGGGGGTTCAGGAGGCTCCTGTCCTCACTGGGAGCTGCCTGTCTGCTCTTAATTGAATGAAGAACTTAAGACAGATGACATAGAAAGGAACAAGCCCTGATAAAATGGGAGAATGGCTTTTGCCTGGTGGCCGTGGTTTTGAAAAGGCAGGAGTTCAGGCAGTGGGAAATAACCTTGGAGTGTGCCCAAGGCGTTTGGGGGTGCGGAGGCAGCGGGAGCAGCGGGGGTGTGGAGTCAGGGAGGCAGGCTCCATCCTCTGCCTCGTGCCCTCAGTGTTCACTGCTGTGGTCTGTGTCCTTTGCTGCTCCAAGCAAATAAAAACTCCTATTTTTGGTTCTAGACTGACTTAAAAATTCATGGCAAGAAAATACAAACAGCTTACTTTGCCTGGAGTGATAGTTTCTCGGAGTTTGCTGTGGAATTATGGGATTTCTATAACTTCTAGGTTGTAGATACCATCCTGTTTGTTTTGTGATAGTAAAGGTTGTATAAGGGCACTTCTATGACATTAGGCCACCTGTTTGGATATGTTGTGTTAAAAAAATCTGAAATAAAAATGTATTAATACAGAATTTCAATATGTCACATCAGAAGTACTATTCAGAGGATGGCAGAAGAGTTTGAACACTCAGAAAAATGATCTTTATACCTTTCTGTTTATTTATCAGTGAGTATCTCCTTTCTGAAGATGGCTTAATGTGGCTTCTTATTTTGAAATAGATCTGGTTTTGTCTCCTCTAAGCAGCATTTTGTGGGAGAAGTTGTATAGGATGCCTGTGCTGAGCCTTGGGGCAAGGGTGGTTTGCAACCATATCCGAAGAACAGGCGTTTGTGCTATTGCACATTTGAATGGAGCAGCTGAACAGGGGAAGCTTCGGATATTGCACCCGGTTATGTTTGTATTTGTGCACTTTGTTTATCTGAAACAAAGCTCAGTATTAGGCACCACTGGTTACTGCCAGCTGGGCCCTCACTCCCTGCTCACAGCTGTGTGTTCAGCACTGGGGCCTGCAGAGAATGGCTAATTAGAAAACCAGGCAGAACAAAGCCTGCACAGTGGGGCTGGCACAATAGCATTCCTGTCTCACATTGGTCTAAAGATGGAATTTTATTTATTCCTCCTCCCTTGCTCCTATAGTACAGCACAGATCAATAAGTGCTTCTTCTCCCTATGCAAGCACAGAGTCCTGTACTACTTCTCCCAGAGGACATGCATTTGCACAGAACTTACATGGAAACAAGCAGAGACCTGGCAGGGTTGGGCACAGTGTTCTAAGTGGAGGTCCTTAAGTTTTTTATACACTTTTTATTATTTTTAAAAATAACTTATATGAAAGTTGTAATTAATATAGGCATTAGGTGATAGTTGCATTATTAACTTTTAAACCATTTACGTGAAAATTTGCCTTGGTTATAATACGTGTATTACATGATCCTTTATTATGATTGTGTACAAAGCTGTAACTGGATCAAACACAAAATTGAGCTGGGAAATGTAGTTCACAGTTCAGTTCAGAATGTGAATGTGCTGTATTGGACTTGCCAGGCCTACGCTTTTAATGGGCATGATGTACACAAACTGATTGTCTGTTCTGATTCCTGAACTTCTATTGGAAGTTTTGCTGTGAAGTTCAAGGTTTGGGGATTGTAATTTCTTACGGTTTCATTGCTGGTTTGGAAGGGAAAAGCCAGATCCCTGTTTGTAAGTCACTGCTAGGTTTGTCAAGTTGACAGTGTAGCATCAACAAGGCAATGTTGTCTCTTGGACTTAGAAAGAAAAGCCCTTGCCTCGGTTTAAAGAAAACCTGAAAAATACTTATATTTGGGAGTGAGAGAGAGAGGGTTAGATGTTCTCTTCCAGTCACTGAAAGAGAGAGCCATTTAAAGAAGTGCATGTCCTGATGTGTACCTTAAGTTTGAATTAACTTGTCAGTTCTGTGCTAGGTTGAAGTTTGAACCAGAGTTTGAGGAAGGCTCAAAGCAGCTCATCATGTAACAAAACTCCCTCGCCCGATTTTTTTTTTCTGTAGGTTAGACCTCCAAAATGGTAATTACCTTTTTTTTTGTGTTAGAAGCAAATCATCCTGAGTTGACAGGAAACCTGAAAATCCTTTAGAGTGGGCAAAAGGAGATCGCTGTGCTGCAAGCCAGGAGCTGTGAAGTGCTGCCCGATCGGGGAATGCTGATTTTAATGAGGGCAGCTCTAATGACTCATCCTGACTCAGTGCCTTTTCATACAGGGCGTAATTAGATCTCCGGGGCAGAATGTGCTGCAGGTCAAAAGTGTAAGTGGATTTAAGGGGAAGAAAGGGTGTGAGTTCATGGGGGATCAACTTGGGGGGGTGAAGCTCTGAGAGGGTTTTTTTGTAGGTTCATCGAGGCTGCTGTAGGGGATGTTAGGGCTAATATGGCCCTAGAGAGTGGAAAGGTAGGAAGGTGACTGAAGGCTGCTGAAATTATATTGAGTGTTGTTCTGTGGCATCAGTGTGTGCTTTTCCAGTGTTCAGGTTCTGTGAGCATTGCTCTCAGCTTCTCTTTTGTGAACATTAGGAGTGTACATGCACAAATTAAATGACATACACAGCTATAGTCATAGTGCTGCTAAAGCATCCAGTCACTTTCAGACATGTGCCAAGAGTACAGCCTGTTCTTTATCTGCTGTGGGTATCACAGCTACACCTTGTATACCACACAAAGAACAGGCAAAATACAAGAAAATAATGTGGCTTTGTGCCATGGCCTGGCGAATTGTACCAGGACATTGAGATGTGTCTTAAAACCAACGGCCTGGGAATACCACTCACTTGGTTTCAGTTTAATTTGATCTTCTATTTAGAAATTGTGCTAAAAAGCTTTTACAGAAATGATTAAGTTTAAGGAACCTGAGGGTAGTGGACTCATCCAGATCACAAACTCAGGGAGCTCTAAGAGGATACAGTGCAAGTTCCCTGTTTTCCATTGCCTAATTTTTACCCAGCTCCCTGCATTTGTAGCGATCCCATTAGATCAGGGCTGTGTTATGCTAGCAGTGGCACAGATGTTTGGTGGATGAACCCTTGTCTTGAGAAGTCTGTAGTTAGCCCATGCACAGTAGTGTCCAGCACCCCTCTGGGGAAGCAGATTGGAAAGGGACTGCAGGCCAGAGGGAGGTGAGCGATTCTTCTTGCTAACAGCACTATGTCAAGCATAAATAAAATCTGGGATAGGCAAGAACCTCAGTTGATGTCACATTATGGCAAGCTGAGATGAACTGAGTCTTCCTGAGATTGGCACTGGGCAGTTTTGACCCTGAAGAATTCATTGTTCTTCCTAATTTAGTGATCTAAAAGAAGCTCAAAGGTTATCATCTGGTTCTTCTGCTTTGGCCTGATATCATCCAGCTCTGATCTTGATACTAAAGTTCTGTTGCTACAAACTATTTTATTTATTTTCCAGTTGTTTTTTAATGTAATCCTATTTAATATGATGAACAAATCCCATGCTTTTAGCCTGATGGTAGGATCTTGTCTTGCTTGTCAAGATTTTAAATGCACCTTTGTCCATGTTCCGTTCCACTGAAGCAATGGGATTACCTTCAAAGGGAAGGATTTTAGAGGCTTGGCTATGAAACCACCATAACACAGAGCAGGTTGCTTTGCTGTTCAGCAACAAAATGCTAAACTATGTAGGTGACATAGTAAAGTTCCTTTTTAAAATATTATTATTCCTCTATGTAAAAATCAAAGTACTTAGCAGCTATTTTTTATTATACATGTGGATTTTTTTGAATGCTCTTTTAGAAATTCCATTACAGATAAATATTTATACCTCCTCAGTGCTTCTGTAATGAAGTACAGTTGTTACTGTGTGAATACACCTGATCTGTGAAGGCTCCAGAATTTCTCATTAAGCACAGAGGAGCAGTGGCATTGGGAGCCAGTTCTCAGCTAGAACAGGCTCATCTCCAGCAGCACAAATCATGTCTGGCCAAGGAGAGGTAGTCACAGGTAGGACCTTCTGATGCCAGGATGATCCAGGATTATTCTCCATTGCTTTCCAGGGATCAAATTGAGGCTGAATAGACCCTTCCATGGATTTTCCTCTGTGAAAATGCAAGTGACATGTGCTGTTTATCCTGTTTCTTCACTTGTTCCATACCTGTTTCCAGACACCTGGCATTTCTGGGTGCATCCTATTGGGCTCTGTTTAAGTACTCTGTCTGGTTTATTTAGACTTTGCCTCTGGTCTGAGGGACCTGGCATTGCCAAAGGCCAAACCAATTATGACTATGATGAAGAAAGCAGGAAGCACCTTGAACTTCCTGACACCAAGTCCCTTGTCCTGTTCAGCTTTGGCTTTCCAAACCCCATCCACCTGTCCCTGTTTTTGACTCAAATGTGCTAATGTCCTGCTCTTTTTTTTTGTTTGTTTGTTTGTTTTTGTTTACATCTTTATCTTCCTGCCACCTTTGCTGGTTTCCTGCTCATCAGCATGGATCATGCTTGGGTTTGGAGGAAGTGGTGCTAGAACATGCTCTCCCAAGCCTGTCTTTCTGGGTCTTTGTCTCAGGGGGTTCTTCCAAGCAGGACTCTGAAGAGGCTGGAATTGGTTTTTTTGAAGCCCAGGAGATGCTGCTGTTGTCTGTCATGTTGGCTCAGTATCCTGATCTCCATGTCATGGTCACTGCAGGCAAGGCTGCCCTGACCTTTGCATCCCAAGGTCTGCCATGTTGGTATGTTTGAGAGCCAGCACCAATGCCTTGTTTGTGGTTTCCTGAGCATCTCTGTCAGGGAGATGTCATCAAGAGGGCGCTCTGGAAAGCTCCAGGAATCTGCCCCTTTGGCTGGGTGAGTGCCCTGTGAAGACTGGGGCATGGGAATATTGGGCTTTGCAGAATGGTTTGTCCTAGAGCCCACAACAAGTTCCTTTCTCTTTAGCTTTAAACAGCTGATGGCAAAGACTTCAAGATGTAACTAGCTGAAGCAGTACAGTGACTATAATATAATGACATTTGCAGTATGCCCTGGGTCCTGAAGTAAAATTCAAGGACGAGCTTTAAATAAATCACAAAACTGCTTGGGAACTTTGGTGTCAGAAGTTCAGCCCCTAATAAATGATTCAGCTTTCAGGCAGGTCAGAGCCACTTCCCCTCCTTTGCCTTCTCTCTCTCCCTTCACATGAATAAAAAAAGGGAAAGAGTGCACTGGAAAAGAATGAACTGTGGGTTTTAAAGAAAATGGAATTTTTTTTGCTTTATAGCAGAGAGCAGTGCACAAACCCCCAGTGCCATGTGCTGGATTTTGTGCTCGGATAGGATAGCACAGCGTTACTCCATTACTGTCTGCCCTCCTATTTATTACCAGGACAAGAGGCACATTGTGAGCACGGCTCTTCATTTGCTCTTTGCTCATTTCCTATTGCTGCACTGGCGTTGAGCAGGCTTGTGCTTAAACTTGACAAGAGTAGAATTAAACCATATCCTGTGAAACAGAAGATATTCTTCTGACTGATATGTCAGTGGTAGCTTTTTTTTTTTGTTTCCACTGCTAGCTAAAACACGGGATTTAAGTCTATGCTTTAAGAAGTAAAGAAAGTAGAAACTGACAGTGTCTTTAGAAGCTCTGGCTTCTTTCAAGTTGTGTTTATTCTTTTTATATAAATGAAAGCAAAACAAGGCTTTTGAGGCATTCTCACTTTGCCAAAGGCTGGAAATGACACAGCTGAGTCCCCGGCTTCATTCACACTTCTGTGCAGGGCTTCCAAGGTGATACTGTGAGATGGATCTATTTATGCTTTGGGTTAAAATGCAGCCTGCTAACTTGTGAATGTGTGTGAACTGATCAGGTAAGGAGAGACAAATTGTCTTAAGCTGCTGGTGGTTAATACTGAAGCTAAAACAAACATGGAGGGGTTTTGCTGTTGATGACCTCTGTCCTGGGTTCAGAATCGTGAGCCATTGTTCTCAGTGACTCCTAGAATGTTCAGAATTTGTGCAACTTGGCTTCTAAAGGAACAAAGGCACCAACGACTGCTCTTTCTGAGCCATGTTTGCTTACTGTTGCTGTGCTTTGCCTGTGCAGTGTTCATTGTGAGCTTTGTTTTCCGCAGGACCTGCAGGCGTGGGTGAGCGGCGCTCACGAGAACGGCTTTGTCCTGGTCTCCTTCGGCGCTGGAGTCAAGTACCTGTCGGAAGACATCGCCAATAAGTTGGCACACGCCCTGGCAAGGCTGCCCCAGAGGGTTATCTGGAGGTGAGGGCAGTGTGGGAGGGACTTGGGGTGGTTTGGAGCATGCTTGTGTCCTGCTGGAGTTGTGGAAGCTGGACTGGGTGGCACAGATGACGTGACACTCCTGAAAAACACTTGGCATGAAAATACTGTAATATCCTGGTAACAAGGAGAAGCAGGGATTGTTGTGGCAGAGCAAGGTGTGGGTTCATATCCTTGGAAGGACTGGGGACAGTGAAAACAAGCTGAAATTAGAACATTTGGGATACACTGCTGCTGTTTTTGATGAGGGATCTACCCCAGGACTCAAAAATGCATCTTGATGATGAAAAGCCTCCTTTTTCTTCTTCCCCTTTCCTCTCACTTTTTTAGGCCCCTTTTCCTCTATTATGTGTAAACACAGGCTTTTGTTATTCGTTTTTCTACTTGCTTGATCTTCTGTGAGAAATGGAAGGAAGAGAAATTTTCAGGAGTCAGAATCAGTAAGAAGCCTTCTCAGTTCTAAAAAGATCTTGAGTGGTGCTCACAACTCCCTGTAAAAATACAAAAACTGCTTAGTCAGCTCTGCCTTGCGTCAAGCTTTGCTGATATAATTTGGTGGAGTTCATGTGAACCAGTTTTTTTGCAGATAAGCAGTGTCTTACACCTCATGTGGGTGTCTCACAACCCTGCCACACTCCTGGAGTTGTATCAACAGTTTTGGTGGCCTGTTCCCCACAATATTTTAGGGGAAGTCCTTGCTGCTATGTGTAGTTCAAGGATCAAATCCCACTAATGAACAGGAAAAATGGGAATTTTTCAGGCTGTGACACAGAATCTGTGGGAGTAAAGATAACATCAGTTGCTGTTTGGAGTAGAGCCACTATTTCCTTATGAATCCCACAACTCTGCTTGGTTTCTAATTAATAATGCAGATTTATCTTAATGCTTTTCTTCTGTCCCTCTACTGTGTTTCTCTGGAATATGTTTCTTTCGGAAGCATCCCCTTTTTGTAGTAAATGAATTGGGAGGATTTTTCTTGAGGATAGATTAATGCCAACCCAACAATTTCATTTAAAGCCTTCTATTAAAATGTAGGTATTTATGTATCAGTCAAATGGAACTTGGCTTTTTTTGGGAATTTGGGATTTGGTTTTGTTCCTCAGATCATGGACCTGTATGCTGGACAGAAAAGTGGTGGGTACTGCTTGGCAGTCTCAATATCATGATACTAAATCAAAGGATTTTTGTAGTTTTTATGCCCTTTGGGTTAGGGAGAACAAACCAGTAACATAATTAGTTGCTTTTATATAACTTAGCATAAATAATAAAGGCTTTTTTCAACATAAAGAAGTACAAGCCAGTTGCAAAAATGTATGTCTTGCTTACTTGGGCATGTGTATCTGATTCTTTCTGAAGTTGCAGTTCCAGTCTTCTCTAATGAACAAAACATCTCAATCCTGTATCAGTTAATTTGGAGGGTTTGATAACTGTTTCCATTTGATGTTACTGGTTTAGGTTTTCAGGAAACAAACCAAGGAATTTAGGCAACAATACCAAGCTGATTGAATGGTTGCCACAAAATGACCTCCTTGGTGAGTATCTGTTTTCCATTATATTGTCACTTGAGTTCAGTTTGTTCTTTCAGAAATTCTCTACTGAATTAGCAATTATTGTCAAGCCAGGATAATTTCTGTCATGGCAGCCATGGAGCAAGAATATTAAATTAGGATCTGAAGAGAGAATTGAGCATGTTTGATAATTGTCTTTCTGTAATATGGATTTCATATTTTCCTTAAGTTCAAATACTGTTCAAGGAGGAGTCATGAAACTGAGCATCAGAACAAGTTTTAGGGGTCTGTAAATACTGTTTTATAAGTACAAGAAAGCTCTACCAGAACTTGAGCATGTGTTGCAAGCTGATAACCTCTCTGTTGAACTGATGTGCTTCAGGGAGAAAGCAAACTTGGGGTTTTGTTTTTCTTCCCTCTCGAAGGGTACCTGAGTCCCTTGCAGATCTGAGAGGCCACAGAATATTTGACTGTTTCTGGGAGATCTGGATGTTTTTATGTTCCCAAAACAGCTCCAATGGGAGCTGATGAGTGCATTGAGCATCAGTGTGTGAGTGAGCTGGAGAATTTCCCACACCATAGTGGTTGGGCAGGTGACTCCTAAAGCAGGTAGTTTTGTTTTGGGTACAGGGTAGCTCTGAGGCAGGCTGCTTTTTCCATCACATGAGGCTGTTCTGTGATTGTCAGGTCTTGCTGACCTCAAGTAAGGCCATGTGAAGCTTTAGGGGAGTGTGTGACAGCAGTTGTCCTGCCATTAAAGAAGTTGTAGTCCATACAAACTGTGCTCCCCCTTGCTCACCTGTACTGCTGAACCTGCTGGAGTCACCACCTGCAGCCACTCAGGAGTAGGCAATGCATATTCATTACTCCATTAATCATTTTACATGTCTCATACACATGAGAGTTGAGTTTGCTTTGGCTGCTCTCTCTCTCGGTGTATAAGGAAGTGATTTAATGCATGAGGAATTTCAGCAGAATGGGTTTAGGTAGAACTTCAGAACAAGCTGCAGTAATTTTTACCTGCCCGAGTTGCAGCCATAGAAATGTGGTGGTAAATTTGTTGTACCCAGGTGCTTCAAAATCTTAATATAAAGGAGATGGAAGTGCATTTTGTAACCTTCGTGCCTCTTGTGGTTCCAGGTCACTCTAACATTAAAGCTTTCCTCAGTCACGGAGGCTTGAACAGCATTTTTGAAACCATGTACCACGGGGTCCCAGTGGTGGGCATTCCCCTCTTTGGAGACCATTACGACACCATGACACGTGTGCAGGCCAAAGGGATGGGAATACTGCTCAACTGGAAGACCATGACTGAGGGTGAACTGTATGAAGCTCTAGTAAAAGTTATTAATGACCCCAGGTATGGAATGAGCAATTCTTTGTGTGTGAATATGGATATGAAAACTTTGTGCAGTGGAAAAAAAAAACCTGTGTTTTGTTATTTGTGTGCACAGTTGAGGCAAGTCTGGGTGTTTGTCCCATTGCCCAAGATTACCCAACAGCTGAGGTTTCTGTGTGGGTGCTGGGCTTGTTGCTCAGCACCAAAACTCAATTGTCTCACTTGCTCTTTGTAGCAGTTGCCATGTGGAGGGCACAAAGGTTATGGAAACAAACCTGTCCTGACTTATTCTGTGTTGCAGACCAAGGTCCCTTTGTGTCTGTCTCCATTACTCCACATGAGCAATCTGGCTGTGGTGCTGTCTGCAGGGCCTGGAGCAAGATACACGTGCATGGTTTGAGTTGTAACTAAAATGGGGAGGTAGTCAGAGTGACTCTTAAGTTCTGTGATTTTATTATTTAAAAAATAGTATTTAAAGTCTGATTTTCCTCTTCTGGCTCATAATACCTCTCATAGCCAGATTAAAAGTAGTGAGGGGTTAGCTGGCAGTATATTGTGCTGGGCTAACCCGAATTTTGGAGTGTGATGCTGTTGATTCTTCTTGCTTTCATGGGAGCTGAGTCTTTCTGGGAAAGGAGATTGCTGTCAGGAGCAAGCAGCAGGGCAGCAGCAGAGAGGGGGGGAAATGTTGATACCGACCTCGATAACATCAGTTGCATCACCTTCCCCTTGTGCAATTATCCTTGGTGTAAAGGCAAGTCCTGTGTAAATAACCTGTCAACCCTGCAGACAGGAGAGGAAGTTTTTGACAGGATCAGCTGCTGGGGTGAAAAACCAAAAGTTTTGGGTGAAACTCCGGACCCGGGTGGAAATGATTTATTGCAAAACCAACCCCGTGTTTCTTGCTGTTCTGCATTTCTCTGGTGATGCAGTTACACAATGGCACGAGATGACAGCTTTTCCTTTCTTCCTTGTGTGCTCTCCTCCCCCCAGCTACCGGCAGCGGGCGCAGAGGCTGTCGGAGATCCACAAGGACCAGCCCGGACACCCGGTGAACCGGACTGTGTACTGGATCAATTACATCCTGCGCCACAACGGAGCCCAGCATCTACGTGCTGCTGTTTACAGCATCTCCCTCTTTCAGTATTTCCTACTGGATATTGCCTTGGTCCTACTCGTGGGTGCTGCCTTACTTTACTATGTTTTGGCCAGGATGGCAAAGTTAATCTGCAAGCAGAGCAAACACCTCTGGTGCAATGACAAACATAGCGCTGTTAATGGACACTACCAGAACGGGATCCCCAATGGCAAGTATAGAAGAAATGGCCACATTAAGCATGAAAAAAAGGTGAAATGAGCCAACAGCCCCCATGTAAAGTAGTAATGAATCAGATCAGTAATCGAATTTTATCGCTGTAACTTAGTCTAACAACTACTTAAAACCTCAATAAGCAGTTCTAACACTCCCCTTCAGTATGTAATATTATGTGACAAAATTCTGTGGAACTAAGAGAAGTCTTAAAAAAAGGCAAGCACAACCTAAAAAGGAAAATATTTTATTCTTAATGATGCAGAGAGGTTATTTTGGCACTGAAGTTTTTAGAAGCCTTAATTCTCTAAAGTTCTATACAAAGACCGTATTTATGAATTTTCAGCTTTTAAAAGCTCAGTGTGTGTGTCCCAAATGAGGAGAGGTTTCTTTTTATTTGCAGAGGTGTTCTCCTTTTATTTTTTTATTATTCTAATATCTCCATCCTTTTAGCTGAGAGAACTCTCTAGTGCTAGTTCTGTGTTTCCTTTGTGGAAGGTTCAGCCTGTTGTGTAAGAATGCTGTTTAAAACACACGTTATTTCCCCCAGTCTTTTTGCGAGAAACAGCAAGTTATGGATGGAGAACACAGATGTTAAAAAATAAAAAAGAAATAATCTTAATGAGCACTGAAGAAAAATGGCAAAAAATATGTACTCGTTCTACTGATAAAGCTGCATGACTCTTCTGCTCGCTACCAGTACTTTGGAGAAAAGGGTTCTGAGTAAGTCTGAAGTGTGTCCTAACTTTTAACTGAGACAAAATTTTATTTGTTGCCTTTCTCTGCATACAGAATTTATGCCATGAAAATATTAGGGAGTCTTATTTCAGATCCAAATGCAGCTGTGTGGGAAGTAGATTTGCATAATTAAGAAAAATAAGTGAAACAACAGCAGCAAAAACAAACTCATAAAAACCTAGCCCTCTGCTTAGTGCAGAAGGTTTTGTAATGGCCCAGAGCTGTGCAGACTCGAACCACTCCTTGGGGTTTGTTTCAAGGGAACAGCCCCCACACAGCGCTCCCCCCGTGCCCCCAGAGTTGAATGTCTTTCCTGTTAATTCTCATTAAGTTCTTTCTGAATCGCAGTGTTGTAGATGTTCTCTTTCAATGGTTGTATCTGGGAAAAAAAACCAAGAAATATTACCTTCTATTAGTCTGGGCCACGCAATCCATGTTCCGCATAGTTGCCAATAGGAATTCCGCGCCGCGGGCGGTGTCCAGCTGTCCTGCCCGGGGCTGCTGGGTGTGTGGGGTGAGGCCTGGCCACCTGGAGGGTGTGCAGAGGTGGCCCCGTGTCCCCCTGCCTCCAACAATCTCCTTCAATCATTGTCGCCGACACGGGACGCTGGCGGTGGTGCGTGCTCCGAGGGCCGGGCGTGGAATCATTGCTGCCCTGCTGAACCAAAGTTGGCAACTATGAAGTTTTATTTCCATGTCATTCTGTTTACTTGGAATTTGCACTACACACGTTGTGAGTGTACGCTTTATTTATTTGTAGTTGGAGGTGCCGTGGCTGAAAGAGAAAGGAGGGAGGCCCGTTTTGCCTTGTGTCGCTCACTAACATGGGAGGAGTTGGGATGATGACGGGGTGCTGAGCTCATCTTCATACACAGTGATGCAATATTTCATCACCATTCCATCAGGAGCCTCGGTCCTACAGCAATAAATAACAGTGCAGATATGTTTCTAATACGCAGGGCAGCTACTCGTGCTGCTCTCTGAATACTTGAAGAAAAAAAAAATGGTATTATAAATATAAGCCTCTTAGCTATACCTTTTTACAATCTCGCAGCCCGTGGCAAATACAGGAGCACACAGAGGTGATGAATGGTGGGATGGTGAGAAGACTTCGAGTGTATGAATGACTTGGTTTAAAATGTGGGGGTTTTTTGGCATTAAAGGAGGTACAAAAGCACTGACCGGATGATTAAGCATAATTTAATCTCCACTGTGATAAAACTTAAGCAATAAACATGGATTTAATAGAGAAATTCTGTTGTTGGGAGTATATTTTTGTTCAATTGCATGCTGGTTGTCTCAAAGTACCCACCGTGTGTGTACTTAAGTGTGGATGCTTATTGGGATGCACACAACTTTTCTTCTCAGTATTAACTCTGGTGCATGTATTTAAAATAAAAATATTGCTGGTTTTTGTGAGTTTAGATAGATATCCTGTAGGAGCTTTGAATTGAAAGACAAAATAGTTAATTACATTTCTTAAAAGCACTTTTATTTTTTAAAGTTGATGGGCATACTGGCACAGTGGTTTCTGTTTTGTTGTTTTCCTGTACATGGGAAACTCATCACTTCAAAAGCAGGGCTGAAAGGTTTTTCACAGTGATATTAGATGAGATGATGGATTTCTGGAGTAGTCTCTGTAGGTGCAAACATGCTGCAATTCTTGTGCAAGAAGGGGCAGTTGCTGCGTTAATTGTGTTGCAGAATTCCTCATGAGTGTGATCCACCACATCTCTAGAAATACCTGTTGTATTTCCACTTTCTTCTAAGTTGACACATGAGCTGTTACTATGGTTATTTCAATTCCTTCTTTGCCACAGCAAGCAAATTATTGCTGTGTTTCAGACACAGAGTTGAGCTGTTGGTGCCCAGGCAGTGTTGAAATCAGCCAGATGGCTGAAGGAATGTTAAAACAAAGGTTTAAAAATACACATGTGTCTCCAAACTGCATCATAGTATCAGGACTGAGGCATTAGTCACCCCTCTGATCAATATTAGTTATTACTCACTGAACAGATAAGACACTTAAAAGAAACTGAGTTCATCTTCCAAGACAGTGCTCTGCCACTGACTGGAGAATACTACAGCTGGGCCTTACTTCTTCTGATGGAAGTTCTACCTTTTGAGAGTTATAAACCTGATTTATTTATTGATATGTGTGTGTTTTCTCAAACAGAAGCCAGCAAATGGTGTTTCTCATTTCACTGTAAAATGATGAAGTACACTATGCTGGGCATTCCTGGTTACTTTGTAATGAAACAAAAAGTGGATAGAAAAGATTGTGTTCCTCATACTGAGGGGATGGAAGGTTGAACAGTGTTTAGGGGTATCTTGGAAATCTCTATTCTGGAGTTGAGTAGTAGAGTAGGGGATATAGTCATCCAATTGTGTAGGTACATGAGCCTTATATTACTTAGATATTAAGCAGTAGTTAAGGAAATGAACAGATCAGGAATGCCAAACCTTCCTTGAGCTGTTACAGAGCCAGTTGGGGAATTGCTCCTTAAAAGAGCAGCTTGGGCTGGAATTGGAGGATTCAAGTGTGTCAGGCAGGTTTTTGAGGCACAAATACCAGCCTTCCATAGGTTTAGGAGTGCTGGTCTGTGGAAAACAGAAGCACTGACTTAGAATTGCACTGCATGGAGCATTAATTTCAAATGTCGGAATAATTGTGTTTTAATAAAATAATGGTATCTCTGGGAGTAAGAACTGGTGGGGAATTGTTACTAAGGCAAGAAACAACATAGACTTTGACTTGTGCAGATGAGCACCAAGATTTTTGGCAGCCAAATACTCTTAATGCAGGGAATACCCATAGACACTTTTATTCCAGAATAAGGTGCTGAAATAATCTCAATTTGTCGTTTACTGTACTGATAGTAACGGAGACAGTGTTACTTTACAGTGCATCTCTTCATCTTATTTCTCTCATGATTTTGTTGTGCAGTGATCAAATTTTACCAGAGTTTTACATTATTACAAATATTTTACTAAGTTCCTACATACTTAAAAATCACTTAGAACAAGCTAACAGTAAAAATTTTAATTGAGTACCTACAAATTTAATTTGTCAGGGAAAAAAAATCCTACCAGATCTCATAAAGTGGGGAAGTTAATTTTAAAGAGTGTAGCTGAACACGCATATGAATATAGACAGTGTTCTCTTTTATCTATCATCTTGGACTTTGGAAAACAAATGGGTGAAGCTGGGCTTGGGAAATCGTGGAGGTGACAATGAGATGTTTCTTTCTGTATCAGGAATAATTGCTTGTCCCTTTCCTTCTGACAGAGTGTTGCACCAGCTGGGCTTGTGCAGTGTAATAAACTTGGGAGCGATACAAGCAGCATTTTATGTGTTTGTGTGTGCTGGTGTTAGAATAAAATGTTGAATTAGAACAGATGTTCAAATCTAGAGGGGACAAAGGTCAGGAGGATGCTTGGATGTAAGGGGCTGGTTGGATGTGAGCTGCAGTTGGCATAGAGATGTTTGGCATCCTCTGGGCATGTCTGTGTGTTATTTATGCTTCCCAAAGCTCACCTGGTCATTTTCCAAGCTCACTGCAAAAAGATTCACTGAACTCCTGTGACAGCCTGATGGGAAGTAATGGTTCTCATTCTAAACACAAACAGCTCTTTGCTTCTTGAAATGAAGGAGCAGATGCATGATAATCTGAGATAGAGGCTTTGAATAAATTCCTATTTTCTGCTCCTGTGAGATTTACAGCAAGGATAATAGTTTTCAGCTCCAGGAGATGCCCGCTGAGGAAAACTTAGTAGAGATGGCAAATACACGTGTAGAGAAAATAGTTCTGTAAGGAGTTAACATGTTTGCCTGTATTTTTAAGAGGTTCGATTCTGTTGTGCCCTGCTTTTTTATGCTTTTATGCATCTTTTTCTGAATGTTTCTATAGCTTCCCTTTTTGGTACATCAGCCTTCCTCAGTAGCATTTTTACTGTGTCTAAGTTTCTGAGCTTGCCAGGTGTAGATTTGCTGCTTTCCTGAAGTCTCCTTGGCATTTCCTTATCCTCCTGGTTCTGCTTTCCAGGATAACTCAGCTCGGGACACCGTGACTCTGCCAGAAGCTGTTCCAGTAGCTCCATCCCAGTTCTGCTGCTATGGAAAGCTCCTGTGTATTCCAGTGTCCTGCTGGGGCTCTCTTGGCTCTTGGGTGGAGGTAGCCTTGCCCCAGGAAACCTTCCCAAGCCTATATTTAAGTTTGGTCATTGGATTTCACTGCAGATAAGACCTTTCAGCACTTCAAGCCTCACCCATGAGCTTCTCGATGAAAGAAAAGTTTATTTAGCTTTTCTTTCTGTTGTTTTTGGCTCTGCAGCCTCTGGTTCTGGGAAAAGGTGCAGTGCTGGGTCTTTTGGTGGCACTGAGAAAAGCATGACAAGGAGATGCATGAATTAAAATCTGCTTTACTTTTACTGGAAAAAAAATGCTAGAGTTTGTTTTTTTAGATGAAATGATAAGAGCTTGGAGTGTGACTGATGATTGGGTACAGCAAGGGGAATAGCTTTTTCCCCTGGATCCCATTGCTCATGGTACTCGGGTACAAGAGCTTCATCCATTCTTTTTTGAGGACTTGTTCCTGCTGGCCACCCCTCTGGCCTTGACTGCAAATGGCTCCTCGTTTTTGCAGACACCTCTCCTTTTTGTGGAGCTGCAGCACAAACAAACCCAGTGAGAAGATCCAGGTTAAGAACAACCCCACGGGAATAAACCCGAGGTCATTCCCTGTTTGTCTCTTTCAGAGCAGCCTCACAACAGCAGATGGAGCAGTGAAGAAACCAGGGGTGAGGAGTGACATGTAATGGAGAGGCAGGACTGTGTGGCTCCATGCTGCTCCCAGAAAAGCAAACTAATCCACATCTCTAAGTAACATTTGGGATTCCTGATTGATCCATCAGCTTCTTTAATGTTCTTTCTTTGTTTTTGTGTGTTTTATGTGTGCTTTTAGTGGATGTAAAGAGAAGAGCATCTCAAGGTGTAACAAGAGGAAACATTCCAGTCTATCCATGGGAGCCTGATGGGATTGCTGGATAAAATTAATGGGGGGGGTGTCTAAAAAAAGCCTTTAGTTCAGACGGTTAAAGTAACGTTATGGTAAAATAACTTTTTAGAAGTAACAAATTGTCATCACTGATCAAATAAGTGAGAGCAACTTTAGGGCAGGTTAACATTCCCAGACCTGTGACCAACTTTCTTGCTGTTAGTTTCTTAGCTCATTTTTTCATCTTTAGGAAGTACCCCACAGACCCAAACCATTTCAGCAGATGTCTTGTTATGGACAGTTTCTGAGCAATCCTGCTTTTCTTGAGTGTGGGAGGAAAGGTTGGGAAAGCTGAACACTCTCAACTTGTGTTATAGGAGTCACCACAGGTCCACCTGGGAGGTTTGCCTGGTGAGGGCATGTCTCGGTGTGCTGGCAGGGAGAAATGACAGAGGGAATTCCTGAGGGGTGAGGGGGGAAGGACAAGTGTGTGACCTAATCCTTTATTTTTCTATCCTATAGCATGACGAATTTGTGGAATCTCTCAGGAGCAAGTCATTGCCCTGCCCAAAAGGTGACCCCTGTGGCCTTCCTTTGGCCAGGCTATTTAATGGTTGTCCTCAGTGCTGTGAGTTTGCCCATTCTGCTCCAGGGCAGGAAGCAAAGACTATTCCCACCACGTGCTGGTAGATCCTGGGGTGTGTTCTGTGTAGGGGTTCCTCTCTCCTGCCCTCTCACATCCCTCCCTTGTGATCCCAGCTGAGATGCAGGAGAAGGCAGGTGCCCTGGGCCATGCAGGAGCCCTCAAGGTGTGGGGATGCTGGGATCAGAGATCCCTTTTCTCACACCACGACTGGCAACATGGTCTACATCCCAGTTAGGGCAGTGGGGAATAAAGGAGCAGTGTAGGTGGCAACCAGAGGGCAGCTGTTCAGGCCAAGTTAAAATACCAGTGTTCAGGCTGGACAGATTTAAGCAGTGTATAATTCTAGTCACTCTTTAAAGGCTGATTTCTCAAGCCTGTAGCCTACAAACTCAGTTTGAACTCTATTTGAGGCTGAATTACCTGAAGCACCATGATTTTAGTAAAATGGAGGCCAGGCTGTAGCCCCCCTTCAGTGTCCATGGACACTGTGGGAGAGTTCTTTCAGCCTCCTAAATCGGCACGGTTCAGAAACTTCCTGGTAGAGAACAATTGTTTCTCAGGGCTGGAGCTGTGTGAGAGCTCTGAGCAGTCCCTGCCCAGTGCAGGCCCATGGAAAGGTATGTCAGGTGTGGTGTGAGAGATTATTATCCATGGCAAGGGACCAGTCATGCGAGCCAGTACAGTTTTCACTGATGTTTTTGGGGAAGTTCACTTGGGCTGAACACCAATATTCCCATAACTACTGAAGCATTACTGCCCCCTCACTCTCCTCAGTGCCTTTATTTGCTTTTTTCCTCCTAATGCTTTACCTCACTCCATGAGAAATATGAAGACACAACCACCTCCCAGAAAAATCCCTGCTTGACAGGAGTTGCTCTCCCCAGAGCATTATGTCCAGATGGTTTCGAATATCCCCAGGGAAGGAGTGTCCCCAGCCCCTCTCTGGACAGACTGCTCTTTGCTCTCAATTTGTTTGTACTGGAGGTACCGATTTCATGGAAGTAAAGGCCAATTCCCAGATTTCAGGAAAGGAATGGCCAATTCCCAGCTTGTTCAGTCCCACTGGCAGACAAAGGCTGAGAGGAGCTATGGTTACCCAGCAGTGAAGCAGGGAAAAGGGGCTGGGAAGGGGTTTTAACAAAGAATTATTCTGTGAGGTAAAACCGGAAGGATAAAGGAAAAGTTGGCCAGGAGATTATGGAGGTGTCCAAGGCCAGGTTCCATGGGGCTTGGGGCAGCTTGGCCTAGTGAAAGGTGTCCCTGCCCATGGCAGGGGTTGGAATCAGGTGGGCTTTATGGTCTCTTCCCACCCAAACAAATTGGAGTAATTTTGTGATTTAGGCTGGTAGCTTTCTGATTGTATCACAGGGAGAAAATGCTTTTTAGTTTCACCTTAGAGCTTGATAAACTTGGAGCCAGCCCCTCCTGGCTCTCATGTGGATTGGAAAACCCTTTCCACCTCACTTCTGGGCATTTTTGGGCTGGGAAAGATCCCTGTGTTTCCCAGCATCACCTTTGCTTCTCACTATCTGTTTGAAAGGATGGCTTTCCTCAGAAAGTGTGATGTTGTGCTTTTAAAAGGCATTTTGAAAGGCCTAAACGAAACCAAAATCTGCTGCTTAGCCTGGCTGATGTTTTAACTTGACATCCCAAATCCCAGTTTATGACATTATTTGAAATTTACAGTAATGTGTGTTTCTGGTTATAGTTAAGATGATTTTTGGTTTTTTAAGGGGTTGAGGAGGAATAACAAGTGTGTGCATCCCTGTACGTGTGTCAGCATCTTGCATCTGTGTCCATGTATCCCTGTCCTGTGTGCCAGCCCTTTGGCATCTTGGGCTTCTTTTTCCCAGGGCTGGAAGCTGGAGCATCCCATTGGAGGTATTTCTGCAACAAAGCTGCATTCCCTGCAGGCAGCCTGTTAGCCATCTACCGCTTTTTTTCCTTTCCGTCTTTTTTTTCCCCTCCGGTTTTCCAATCTCCCCCTTCTTCCCGCTGCAGTCCGTGGCTGGGGCTGTGCTGCCACCTGGCGTCACGATCCCGGCAAGCCGGGGAGGAGCATCCTGCTGCTTGGGAAAAGTGTTTTCCTGCTGCTTCTTGGCGCTGTGCGACCTTCAGAAAACCCTCATCAGCAAACAAAGATCCCCCAAAAAAAGAAAGCTGCAAAAGAACGGGAAGCACGGCGACATTTTTGGCATCTCCCAGAAAGCTGCAGCTGCCTCCTTGGGAAGGGGTTTTATTGAATGTTATGTGTTCTTTATTATAAATTACTATTAGTAGTGCAAATTGGGATTTGAGCCCTTCTGCAGTATCCTTTTCCTTATACCTGTTCCTTGATCTCTATAATAAGTGGAGTCTTCCATGTGTTACCCTTGTCCCAAAGGATCCCTGTGGTTTAGGAGAGGTGTTTTCCCACTAATTGCCCATATTTACTTCTCCTGGGTTGTGCAAGGCTCTGAGAGCAGAGCCAGACCTCTGCCATCAGGAGCAAAAGTCACGGCCGTGAACATGCCAGGCTTTGGGATTGAAGACTGGAAAAAGAGAAGGGTAATGTTTACTTTTCCTTAGGAGAATGGTAAGTTCCTCTATTTTACAGGCAATCTCCCTGGCAAATACTAATTGCAGGCTTGAAGGGTGCCACCCCTGCCCAAGTGGAAGTTGGGGGACTGTCACACTGCCTGCAGCTCTGGTGGATCCTGCTCCAGCCCTGCCCTGGCTTTCCCTCCCAGTGCCTTCGGCGATGCGGATTTGTGGGGAGCTGGATAGTGCCAAGTGCTGCCTGTAAGTGAACACAAGGGGGTGATTCAGGGATTGGGGAGAGGTTCCCACTGGTGCCCCCAGCACAAAGGCAGGATTCAGGTGGAGCAGCCCCATCCCGGGATGAAATTGCAGCCCCTGCACTTTGTTTTCCTAATCTGCTGCTGTTCCACAGCTTTAAATCTGAGGGAAAGAAAATGTGGATGTAAATGCAGCTGTGAAAGGAGTCAGTGATGGGAGAGAAATGTGATATAAAATCATAGCCAGAATGGGCAGGCAGGGATTTATTTTGTATGTGGGAATAGCATCCATGCTTGCACACATAACCCCAAGGCACCAGTTTCTCTCATCTCAGCCTTGCCAAACAAGGGTGACCTTAGGCAGGCATAATTCTGCAAGGTCATGTCTTAACCCCTTGATTCTGCTGCATCCTCTCTCTCAAAGATGAATTTGAGAATCTGGAATGTTTTTAAGCCCCTGGTTTTTTAATGGAGGGATTTCTCACCTTACTGGCTGGGAAATGAGCACATTTTCTCCACACATTTTCGCTTTCAAGATTAGTGTAGATTGTGTGGAGTAAATTACATAATCAGTTACTAAGTACTGAAGAATAGTTGTTAGTTTAAGATTTCAGTGTATTCCTTTCCTCAGTGCATCCCTAACTCAGGAAAGGTGCAAATGAGTCACAGAGTGGAAATCAGTAGATACCACAAATAACATTGTTCCTGATGAATTAACACCCTGACTACCTCAAGGCGACTTTGGAGGTTGTTCAGAGCATCCTTGCCATTGTTTAATGGCTTTGCTCTGACATCTGTCTGCAACCCAAATGGATTCTGCAATAGCTTAAAAAAGCAATTAAAAAGCGTGTTAGTGCTTCAGAGGTTGGAAAGGAATTCTGCTTGGCTTGACCTTGCTCCTCATGGGAATGATTCTTCTGAGATTTCAGATGCACTTCAATCCACAAATCAGGGAAAAGACACTCCAGGTTTTATAGCTTGAACACCTTAGGTCTTTTTTCATCAGCAGACATGAATCAGCCCTTCAGAGAAGTGAAGGAGTTGAATTCCAGCTTCCTATTTCCATGTAAGCCACGTACAATCCATGATGCCATATCAGTACACTATACTGTGGGATGATTCCTGGGTGATTCCCCCCAGGACCCTTTTCCTCCTGATTCTGTTTTTAAATATGTGATTTTGTTCTAGCAGTGCATTTTGCTTCAGGCTTCCTTAGTACAGTGGGATATTTACCTGTACCAGGCTGTGCTATTTGACTGCTTGTATATATATATAGGAAAAATTATTGCAAAAGAGGTGAAAACATATCCTGGGAATAGCCTGAAGCTCCAGGGGCTGGCTGCCACTCACAGCAGTATTTAGCTTGATAGAAAAACTGCCCTGCAGAGGCAGGAGCTGTGAAGCTGCAGGTCCATGGTGGCATCTGGGAGAGGATGGAAAAGGTAGAGGAAACACAGGGGACCAGATTCTCCTGCTGCAGCTGCTTCCAGTGGAGGTATTCCCCAAATCCTCACCCTTCTGAAGTGAATCCCAAGTGTTTCGGGTACAGGTACTGCATGTGTGTATTAAACCCCTGTTGGAGGATTTTGGTTTCCTGCAGTGACAGAAGGGGGGGTTTACAGCTTTTAATAACTTCTGCATTGTCTGTTGATGTTTTAATAGGCTCCAGGCTGGAAGTTTAATCCATAAAAATGTGTGTCAGGTGGTTGATGAATATAAATTGCTGAGCACCGTAGGCCTGCAAGGCTGGAGGATGCACGAGGGAGACAGGGCTGTCTTCCATGTCGGGGAGCTGGGCTGTGAAATTGAGCACATGGGTTTGCAGCCTTGTCATTCTGCCTTGTGCTTCCTGGAGTTCCACTGCTGCAGACACATCCTGTTCATGAAGATGCACAAAGAGGTAAGAAATCCCCTGTGGCAAAAAATCGTAGAAGAGTTACAGGGAGGAGGTTAAAGAGTGCAGGAGCTGATGTGGCTGGAGAAAAGCCTTGGAGAAATCCAGGTGTTATCCAAGTGGCACAGGGAATAGTGCTACTTTTTCATCTTCAGGAAGGATAAGCACATGAAATATCCTGCTCCAAGTCTTTTGATCTGTAGGTTGGAGAAGAGACAGTACAAGACCAAAAGTTTTAGGGAAAGGGAGGCAAGGACAGCCCAGGTGGAATGATGCTGGGTAGGGATGAAGGACGTGCTTCTGACGAGCCAAATTTGCCTTGCCTATGTAGGGAAATGTGACTTTCACAGACTTTGAGCTTTGGTTCAGTATTAGCTGTAGATCAGAGTAAATGAGGTGTATAATAAATAGCCATGCAGAGGGGCTGTGCTGGCCATTGCTCTGGGCTGGGAAAAAGCCTTTCTTACCCTGCTTGACTGAAATCCTGATGTCTTAAATCATTTCACCAGCCAGAAGCTTGGGGGGGCAATGATTTGTCAGAATTCTCAATTACAACAAAGAAGTAGAATGGACTGTGCTCCTCAATTACAGCAGTCATTCCAGTCTTTCTTCCTCCCACACAAGATGTACCAGGAAAGGCACAGGAATAAATCCAAACATGTGCCACAGGTCTCGTGCTGCTCGAGGAAAGGGAGCCTGGGGGTGTTGGTGGCCGAGGGAACGGGGGGATTTTGCCATGGGAGATGGTTTTGGTCACGTCCCCGTTTACAGAGTGTTCTGCCACATCCTGGAGCAGGAGCAGATGGATTGTGGGACAAAGGTTCATTTGCTCAGGATGGATGGCGCTCTGGGAAGTAAAACGCCGTCAGAGATTTTTATCTGCCACAGGCGCTGCCGTGTAGACGAGGCCTGCACGATGGATGAGGTGGGAGCTCTGAGCTGGAGTGCTTTGGCAGGTCTCCCAAGATGGCTGGAATTTCAGATACTGCAGCTATTTCCCTGTTGCTTTAGCACGTCCACAGCCACTCTGTGTGCTCCAGGGGGATCTGGTGGCCTCACAGTCTGGGGCAAAGTAATTGGTGGTTTTGGGGAGGATTGGTTAAAACATCGGGAGGTGCATGCCTTTGTGGGGAATATTTACATGCCTGACCTCATATTTGCAGTTCTTCTTCCTGGAATAGGGTCTAAAGCTTTTTCTTGTAAGATCCTAAATTCCTGGAATGGTCTGGATTAGAAGGGTTTTTAAAGCTCATCTTGTTCCAGCCCCTGCCATGGTCAGGGACACCTTCCACTAGGCCAGGTTGCTCCAAGCCCCATCCAGCCTGGCCTGGAAGCTCATAGGTCACTGCTGGGATTGTTCCTGTGGAATAGCTGTTTGACAGTCAGGATTGACACCTGTAGAGTGCCTTCAGTCAGTGCCTTTATTTGCAGAGAAATTAAGTGGCCAAAACCCGAAGTCAGAGCTGGTGTATGAAGACAAACGTGCCCCATGCACTGACCCACAGCTCATTCCTCAGCCTGCCACCATCCTCTGGAGTGTCACCACATCCCTCCTGCTCCCTGGATCGCTGCCTGCACGACAGACACCTCTGATCGGGATAATCAAGCAGCATGGAGGAGCTGGGGATTTGCTGTCAGGCAGGAGGAGGGCGATGCCGATGCTGGCTGCTGGGAGCTGTGCTTGCTTTCCCTCTGATCCCATTCCCTGGAGGCAGTGACAGAGCAGTGACAGAGAGATGACAGTCTGCCTTACTGCCAGGGGCTCGGCGTGCCTGCGAATGGGAGCTGCAGAGAGGGAGAGGCCGGGGCTGCGGGATGCTTCCCGCTGCTCTCCCTGTTTGCTTGTCAGGGGCCCCACGGGGGGCAGTGAATCCCTGTCACAGCATCCGTCTGGAATAAACGGGATGGGAGCCGGACTGCC
Organism: Buphagus erythrorhynchus; assembly: GCA_013400855.1. NCBI lineage: Eukaryota > Metazoa > Chordata > Aves > Passeriformes > Sturnidae > Buphagus > Buphagus erythrorhynchus. The sequence continues at coordinate 137,293 of VZTT01020103.1, read as the reverse complement.
CTGAAGGCAAACATCAAAAGCCTGCTGGATACTTCCTGCAGTGCCCAGAGTGGCTCGAGGAACACTCAGCACCCATAGGGATGCATATCTTGGAGTGAAGCCTAGGTGCTGGCTTAGGGTAAACAGGTTCCTCTGCTTCCCAGTGTGTTATCCAGGTTAATCAGGGGGTCTTCCACCTCAACTCGACAAGGATACTCTCCATCAGATCACTGTCTAAATTCTGGATGTCTTTACTGGAAATACCAGAACAGGACTAATGGTTCCAAGTTAGGCTTTTCCCTTCATCCCTGTCTCTGAGGGCACTGGGAGCAGTGTGGTGAACCTGGGAATTGGAGGTTCTGAGCTGAGCAGATGGGACAGGGCCTGACCAGCTCCAGGGGTGAGACCTGGGGCGAAAACAGGGCAGCAGCTGCCTCTGTTATTCCCTCTATGCCCCATCCCTGGAAGTCTTCAAGGCCAGGTTGGATGGAGCTTGGAGCAACCTGGGATAGTGGAAGGTGTCCCTGCCCATGACTGGGGCTGGGAGCTGGATGCTCTTAAAGGTCCTTTCCAACACAAACCATCCTGGGATTCCCTCTCTGAAGAGATTTTCTTTTTAAGAGTCGCTGCACAAATGAGGAAAAGTAATTATTTTTTCGTAATGGAATAGCCAAATCACCATCTCTAAGAATAAATATTTACAGAAATTAATAGCTTACAAATAATTCCAAAACACAGAGTAATTGCAAAGCAAAATTTATAAATATTTTCAAAATTAATTGCTGTTGCTTCCCAGTAGAGCAGATGGAAAAAATTCTGTTAAAATGTTCCTCCGTTGCTCTCTAAATATATTAAGAATTTATTCAAATCTAGGGATAATGAGAGCTTAATATGGGTTACTGGTTTTTCCCTTTTCCTGTGTGCCCTGAAGATTAAACCAGAATCAATCTTTACATTTGAATTCAATTCCAAGGAAGTGTCATACTGAGTAAGCGGAGGGTTGTGCTACAGAAGATGTGCCTGAAACCACAGGTTTTGACCAAATTGTTGAACTTTGGTGGAAAGAATGAGTAACCTTGCTTATGCCTTGTCTGAAACACCTTAATTACATATCCCAGGATATATGCAGTATTTAGATTCTCCCTGTGAGGTTCCATGCGTGCTTTGTCCCTCTTGGGAGCACTCTGTGGGAGATGATGGAGCCAGGAAGGAGCCATGGGAGCTGAGGTGGTGGCCAGGACCCTCCTGGGTGGCTGCAAAGCCCTTACCATTGATAGGCAATGGACCTGCCTAGGGAAACGGAATCCCTTGTCATCGAGTGATTTTTGGGGAATTAGGGATTGAAACCCTGTCGCCAATTTGTTCATTCCGTTCTTCTGGGGAAGATGCTTTGATGTGCTTTCCCCAGGTTTTTGGGGAATGATCATCTGCATGGATGAGGTGCCCTAACAGGGAGAAGTGAAAAAGAAAGGCAGCACAAGCATTGCCTAGACTGGGGTCCTTTGCAGGCAGAGCTCTTGCTGTAGCATCCCTGGAAGCGTCCAAGGCCAGACTGGAGCAACCGGATCTCGTGGAAGGTGTCCCTGCCTTGTTTCCCTCATTTTACAAGAGCTGTGTCCCTCCAGAGCCTGGACTTGTATTCCCATGGTCCCAAGTGTGTCTGTCTCCTTTAGAGCAGAACTTCCTTCCCATGGCCTCAGGAGAAGTCCTGTCTGCTGGAGCTAATGGGATTGGAATTGCCTCTGTGCTCATGGCTTTGCCTCCTCCAGGGACTCTCCCGCTTTGTTCCGGCTCATCCCATCCTCGGGATAGCTCAGACCTGGCAAGGCCACCGGGGTTTGTCCCTGCAGGCATCGTCTCTGCAGTCAGAGTGAGGGAGTAGAGCAGGTTAAATCTGCCAGCCCTTGACTCTGAGACTTAAATTAACAGAGGGATTCAAACAAGGAATATTCGTCATGCACTTAGACCTGCTGCAGAACTCGTCATTCCATAGGGAAAAAAAATGATAGCGTGCAAAAATCCTGTCTTTGCCTTGTGAGTGAAGGCTTCCCGTTCATCTCCCTTGCTTGCTATTTATTTCCACGTCCTCCTGGAGGGGCTGTTTTATCTGTAAAGAGAGAAAAAAATATTCAACATGTTTCAAATAACCTCCATCAAATTAGAAGCTGAGTGGGAAGCGTTCCCGCAAATGTCCCTTGGAATTCATAAAAGGCTGGACATCAAAAATGATGGAATTATTTAAGGTTTTATTTTCTCTGGCTGGAACAACACGAGATAAATCAGGGGAACGATGCGGTGTCTTCCGAGTGTCTGGATCCAAAGCTCTGGCAATTTTGTGAGCATCTGTACAGCAGAGCCTGTCTCCATTTCCCTTTCATTCCCATGCAGATTGCTCTCCCAGCGTGCTGGGAGTGAACAGACTGATGTGTGCCGGGTAAACATTTACAGAACAAAGTATTACAGTGCCCAGAATTATTCCAAAATTGGCCCGGCCGCAAATTGCCACGAATGGGAATCATCTACAGCCTGGGGGAATCCATGAGGAGCCAGCAGAGCCATGGGACAGCATGTGGGGAGCCTGGGGTGTGCCTGGCCCTGCAGGAGGGAAAAGAAGACAAGTCAGAGATCCAGCCTTACCCTGAGCTGCATCATCTCATTCCTCCCTGGGAGACTGGGGAGGACCTGGTACAGGGTGTCCAGAGAAGCCATGGTTGCCCCTGGATCCCTGGACGCATCCAAAGCCACGTTGGATGAGGCTTGGAGCAACCTGTGATAGTGGGTGGTACCCCTGCCCGTGGCAGGGGATTGGGACTAGATGATGTTTAAGGTCCCTTCCAACCCAAACCACTCCAGGATTCTATGGTTTGGCAGCAGCTTCCACCTGAAAGCCCAGCTGGTCTCAGCCAGTGGCTGTGGGATACAAGGGGACCTCCCCAGGCTCTGCTCACCAGAAGCCAAGGTAATAGGTTTTATTCAGGGAACAATTTCCCCATCTCTCACACTACTGACACATCCAGCAGCTGTCCTGCAGGGATGGGAGGCTCTTCCCTGTTGCCTTGGAATGGTGGTGATCAGCTGCTCTCTGTCCCGGGTTACCTCTGCACCTCCTCAGGAGTTCAGCTTTTTGGTACAGTCCCTGACTCGCTGGGGAATAGTTTGGTTGTGTTTGGACTTCTGTAACTCTCCCACTGCTGCAGTGTTACTGTGGAATGTTGGCAATGCTTTCCTGCTGCTGGATCTGTTCATGGAGGCCTTGGGGATGAAAGCACCTCTGGGTATGGTAGATCTGGGTTGTGAAAGCCCCAAAATGAGGGAACTTGGTGAGAAATTCAGGGAGCTCTTTTCCAGGCGTGTTTTATGAGGTGGCAGGACACAGAGGAGCACATGTGGTCACACCCTGCTCTCCCAGGCTCTGGCAAAGGCAGCTGGTGTTTGGATGAGGGTGGGAAACGGGAGCCCTGGAGCTGTGTGGATGCTGCTGTTCCAGCTATAAATCTGCTGCTTGTCTCCATCTGATTGCTCCTGCAATTCACACACACAGCTGAACTGTCAGCACTTGGCTTCCTTCAGTCAGGAGGCTAAAATGGGGTTTATTGTTTGGTTTCTGAGGGTGAGGGGTCTCAGATGATGCTGAAAACCAGGTGGTGACATCCTCCTCACAGGAGGATGCCAGATACTGCAGTTTTTTATTGCAGAGATGCATAAAGGAAGAGATATAATAACTAATTAGAAGGAAAATAAATGTGCAAACCTCAATTCTTTTTTCCAGAAAATCATCTTTATTTTCCAGAAGAGCTCCTGATTCAGGTAGGCATCAAACCATCCATCCAAGTCACAGTGAGGGAAGTGAGGGACGTGGCTCTGCCCAGCAGCTCATGTTTGCTCCCTGGCCAGACAAGAATTAACACTGGGAATTGTGAGGGATGAGAGACAAATGACTTGACCACAGAGGAAAGGTAGGAGAAAGAACAATACCAGTTCTTTGCTCACCACCACTGTGTTGATGGCTTATTAAATTACATCCATTGTGTGATCTGAAAGAACTCCTCCTTTTATCTCGGCAGCCATCAGGATGGAAACAATAATAAAACTCTGCTGACAGGTGCCACAAAGGTGGCTTTGTTTTCAGAGCCCCTCTTCAATTTCTGCTGGATCAGAGAGCAAACAAACCTGAGGAAGTTCTGCTGGGCCAGTGCAGGGAGAGGAGGAGTGTGGTAAATGCTGGGTTTGGTTTTGGCTAGCTGCTGGAGGGCAAAAGGGGAGATTTAATAGCAGGTTCTGGGTCTGCTCAGCCTGGAAGAGCCAGGGTGACCCAGAGGCTTGGTCTGTTCCAGCAGTGCTGTTCCAAGCTCCTAGGATTTCTGAGGTTTTGGGCAAACCTCTCACCAGGGCAGGGCAGAAGCCATCACAGCTTCTGATGGCAAAAGGCTCTGCAGTGTCCCAGTAAAAAATGCAGTTTTGTGGATATTTTGGGGTGTGAACAGGCTTTCAGGGGGCTCTTGTGGGGGTCCTGTTTTCCTCACACTGCTCAAGTGCCCATCACTGCCTGTCAGGAGGTGAGTAAAGAGAGCAGAACGAGGTTCACCATGTCTGACACCAGCTCTGCAAACACCCTCTGTACCTGTGCAGCATCACTGGGTGCTTTATCACAGTTTCTGACTCGGTACAAGACATTTTATAATGAGATTAGCAGGTGGCCCTGAAAGAGCAAAGCCTCCTACCCGGCACCACGTAATTAATCCATAAAAAATAAAGGCAGGTTCTCTCCTTGGCAGCTTATAAGTATTCCAGGCGTTGCAGTGTCATAGGCTTTATGACAGCTTTGAGCTTAAGGAATTAAAAAAAAAAAAAATTAAAAACCTAAATCCAGTAATTTAATTCTAGTTAATTCATTATGCAAGAATCTTCTTTGGATTGCAGCTCATAGCCACAATATTTCTCTGTATTTCTTCCAGATTTTATTTTTCCCAAGCTTTGCTGCTTTATTTGTGGACAGGTAAGGAGTGCATGGATACATTTGTGGTCCCCAGGTTGTATATTAATATTCTTTAACTATCTTAAAGTTCACCAATTTAATGCTATATCATCCAGGAGCAGCCTTTTGTTAAGCAAGTTTCAGGTTTTTATGGCTTTCCTGCTGGTGGAATTTTTTTTAAAGGGCATTTAAAAGTTGTCTCTCTTCTCTAGCACTGCCCTGGAGAACTGGCCTTCCCACTAGGAGCAATCTTTCAGCAGGAAACATCTTTTGTGCCCTTCAGGTTGGTTTTGCTGAGGTAACCCCAGGTTGGGACTGCCTGCCATCATCTGTGTGAGCAGAGTTTCAGTGACTCATGTCAAGTTTGTCCCCAAAGGTGGCATGTGGCCACCTGGAGCTGTGTGGTGCTGGCTTTTTGGGCAGGGTGGCAGGAGGTTTCTGAGGCTGGAGGGAGCTGGGAGTCCACAATCCAGCACATTTCACACCTGGAGAATGCACTGAGCCTGCTCCTAGTAAGATTTTAGGGCATAAACTGCCTATGGCAGCTCTGCCCTGCTGCCCTGGAACAGTAGTTCATTTTAGGAGTGTATAAATGCTACTCCCAGGAGCTCTCTGGGAATCCCCTGGGTACTTTTAGCCCTCTCCTCTCACAAGTCAGTGGGGGGAAGCTGGTGGATGGCAGCACCAGAGAGCTTTATAATCCTGGGAACACTGCCCAGGAAGCCAATTCCCTAGGCTGGGATGGAAAAGTTTATTGTCTGCACCAGGGCTGGAAGGTGGAAAAGTGCCCTTTGTGGGGAGAAGGGTGGGTTTGTTTTATTGGTTTGGGGATTTTTATTGTATTTATACCTTATGGGGATTGATGTGCGTGTGAGTCAGGAGGGAAATGATCCAGCTCTGCCCTGCCTGGAGCTGCTGCCAAATCCATGAGCAAGGTGGCACTGTGGGGCTGCTCACCCGGGGTGCCAGGGAAATTAAAAGGAGCATGGGGCTCTTCAGCTCTGCTGCTCTGCTCTGCTTTCTGCTTCTCTCTCATCTTACATGACATGGAGTTAAAATACTCAGCCTGTTTAAAAAAAAAAAAAGGAAGGAAATGAGTTTGAACATGGATAAATTCGGTTAGGGGAGAAGAGACCATTCCTTGCTACTGAGAGTATTTAAGCTCTGAAAGGTGGGACACAGGAGTTATGGCCCTTTTGCACCAGCCTTCCTAGAGAGCTGAACTGGCTTTACCAGGAAAGGGGAGTGGAGTAAAATTCCTCCTTTGAGAACATTTTTACCCTCTTTTTTTCTGCTAGTCATGGGTACATTGCTGCTGGTTTCTCATGTCTGGGGCTGGGCTCTGGCCAGCTCAGAGGAGGGAGAGCAGTTTTAAATCCCCGAATTCAGGCGCGGTCCCTCCCTTGCCCAGATCCACATGTCCAGGCAGCCTCGGGGTCACCTCCACGTGGATTTTAGTGGGGATGCAGTGGGAGAGGGGCTTCCTTCCTCTGCAGTGCTGTGGGAGAGGGGCTTCCTTCCTCTGCAGGGGTGAGGGAGTGTCATGCTGGATTGTCACCCTGTACCCATCCATAGGCACAGAGCAGCCAAGTGCCCAGTGATCCTGTCACTGTTCCTGTGGGGGGAGAGGAGACTTTCCACAGCAGGAGACAGACGATTCCTCATGCTCCAGACAAAGCCTGCCAGAGAAAAATCTGTTTGATACTCAGGCAGCTAAAATGAGCCATAGTATTTATTCCCATAAATAAATTCATTTAGGGAAGAGCTCTGTCTTCCCTAAATATTGGATCTCTGTGAGTATCAATGGGGCTTCCAACCAAAGCACCGTGCCTTTGGCAGCAATAAAAGACAGGCACCCACGGATAACTCTTCCCAATGGTTTTACAGCCAGGTAATCAATACATCACAACAGACACGTTGCCTTTTATTTGCAGTTTATACACCACCCAGGATCCTTGGATGTGGTTTTGACTCCAGCACAAGGATACAGGAGCTGGGGGATCGATAGGAAACAATTCTTCAGGTGTATTGATTACCCAGAAAGGGATGACAATAAATTTTTTGTGTGTTCCCACTCCGTCTCCAAGCCTGTTAAAAGGAAAGAAATGCCCTGGTTTTCCTCTCTATTTCTCTCTTCTGGGAAGCTGAAAATAACAACAACCAAACAACATGGTAAGAGCTTGGGGATGTTGGGTCTTATTTTATTTTCTAGAGAGTGGGCAAATCTAATATATTTCTTTTTTGACCTTTTGTCCTCTTTTCCTATCTTGGGAACAGAGATAACAAGGATGACAGCTAAAAGGGAAAGAATGCCAAAACAGGAAAAAACCCCAAACCCCCAACCCTGAAAAGATAACTCCTGACATCCTTCTATTAATCTAATCAGAATTGGGTTTAGTATTGAATTATTGAAAAAATGAATTGGATTACTTTTCATTGGTATGGAAAGTGGGAGCTGTGTTCCACGGGCTCCGCAGTGCCGGGATTTAACTTTACTCCTGCAAACACTCCAGACCTTGCCTTGGCACAACTTTTCCCACTCAAAATGCTGGGTGTGCTCAGCATATTTCAGAATTAGGCAGGCAGGAGGGCCACCCCTCAAGGACACCACCTCTGTTTATCTCCTGAGTTACTGCAAAAGCTGGAGTTGTCTCCAATTCCAGAGGTGCCTCTCGTATTTTGGGGAAGCTCTGTTAGAAGTGAAGGACGTGAGTGAAACTAGTGGAATATTCCAGTTTGATACCTGAAATTAATGTAGTTATTGTAGCCAATGTTGGGAGGTGTGGGGATGGGGTTGGTACTGGAAATAAGAATAACTGCCTGGGAGAAGGGAGTGAGCTCCAGGGCATCCTCCCCTGGGAAGTGCAGATCCTTGAGCCACATCAATCACCATGGGATGATGTAAGATCCTCCCCCCCCCCCCCCCTCCAAACCCACCAAAACTAACCAAACAAAAACTGAAGTTCAGACACAAAATACACCTGCAAGTTCATGAGTTCGTTTATGCCTTAAATTCTCTGTTCCCCAGGCATTCCCTGGAATCATCTTTGCAGAGGGCAAATTTCCTTCTGGTAGCTGATAGCGGAAGCTTGGAAGATTATTATTATTAAGACACAATTGGGAAAAAAGATGTCAAAATAATGTCGGCATCAGTGCTGCCAGGGGGTTTTTTTGCCTTTGTTTTGCTGGGTGTTTTTGAGGAACAGCCTTTTGCTGTAATGTTGTTTTATGGGGGTTTTTTGCTTATTTTGCCTTTTTTCCAAGTGATTTATGAATGTCTCTGTCACCTTTTCATCCTTCCTGAAAAAGCTTTGTTTTTCTGAAGAGGCTGCAGCATGTCAGAATAAAGTGCAAATACCCACTTCAAGGCTCTAACAAGTTCTGTGTCACTAAGAGCCTTTGATTCCTGCATTTAATTATGTCATATTGGATTAGAATAATCCTATTGCTTCTTGTTTCTCCAACTCAGTTTTCCATACTTATCCTGCACTTAATTAAAAGTCCCTCCTTCTTTGTTGGGCTGGTAGGGAAATGAAGGCTGACACACAGGGGAACTTTGTGCCAAAGGGATCTTATTTTTAACCTGTCATGCTCTGCACTCATAGACATGTATTTACCCCACTTTGCATTCTTCCCTTGCCTAAAGAAATACTCATCTCAAGTCCAAAAACCCAAAAGGTTACTTTGTGAATTCACTGTTAAACATTTGCAAGATATTCAGAGGTGTGAGGAAAGGAGAAGTTGAATGCTGTGCTAATTTCTAGCTAAATTTGGCTAAACCTTAGCTAATGTCTTGGCAGAGCTTTCCCCACCTCCCCTTTTTCTTTTAATAGTAGTGTTTGGACTTGATGATCTTAAAGGTCTCTTCCAGCCTTAAGGATTTTCTGATGTCATGACTTTATCGTAGTAATGAATTTGGGATTTTTACCCACCAGCAGGTAATGCTGTGAGGAGACAAAGCAAAGCAAATGTGCTTTTGGCACTGTATATATGATTATTAAATTTTGAGTTGGCAGCTGCTTCGAGGCACAATGCCTGATTTTGAGGTCTGTGTTATTCATCTCAAACTTTTCTGGTAACTTTCAGCTCCAGCAGTTGAGAAAATTTGTTAGAATTTTCCAAGCACCTGCTCTTATTTCCAACCCTAATCTTCTTATTCCAGCTTTGCTCTGTGCAGCTCCATTCAGCAGAGCAGGTTTTCCTGCATGGTCTATGACTCAAGACCCTCGAGTCATCCTGGCTTCTTGGGATCAGCCAAAGGATTTTAGGGCATTATGCTTCTTATTCCTGAAGCGGCGATTTGGGACTTGGGAGATTAACGTGGCTTTTTCCTTTGATCCCTGTTTTCTCCTTCAATCCCTATTTTCTCCTTCCTGTGGTGCTAGAAGTGCAGAGCTGGACATGAACCTCCCCTGCCCTGGCTGTACCTACAGCCATGCAGCTGGATTTTCCAGAGGCTCCTCCTGAGCGTTCCCAGCCTGGTCTGGGGATCCGGTCGTGGTGCTGGCTGTCATCTTTGCTCCGGCAAAGGGATGAGGGAAAGGGCTTTAACTCTGTCACCATAATAGGATTATGCTTTTAAACCCTGAATGATTCCAGCTCCAGAGCAGCATTTTGAGATCACATTTGGATTCCCACGGCTTTTGATAATTTTGGGAGGCTGGGGAGCGAGGGTGTGATTCACCGCGCTAATTGTGGTGAGACATGCACGGCGTGGGCCCCATGCCCGGAAAGGGGATGGGAAAGCTTTGGCTTTCCCTGGGAGCCTGCAGCCAAAAAAAATCCCCTCTATGGGTTGGCAGGTGGGTCAGCACCTCCAGGGTTGTCCCTGTCTGTGGAAGATGGTGTGCTGGACCCCAGGAGCTCCCACAGCAGTGGGAATTCCTGGTGAAGCCATGCCAGGCTGGTTTGGCTTCCAGCAGCTGGCTCGTGGCTGAAAGCACCTCCAGCACTCCTCCAACATTTAGTAACAGCAAGGATTCAAAGCTGGTAATTGCTCCTGTGCTCCAGGTCCTGCAGAAGTACCTCTTGAGGTAGGACATCCAATCCCTGTGCCACTGAATTCCCTTGGGTGAGGACTCATTCTTTGCACCGCTGCCAATTTTCTCCTACTCTAGCTTGCTAAAATAATACATCACAGTCGCCTCTGAAATGAGACACAAGCTTAACCCTCTGGCAAAGTTCATGGAACCTGTGTGCTCTGAGGAGAGACTGGAATATGCCTTTTAATTTGGGAAATGCTGCAGCTGTCAGGTCAGTCAGCTGGGTTTTATGTGGCAACTCTCAGGATCAGGGATGGGTTTGGCTTGGAAGGGACCCTAAAGAGCATCTTATGGGCTTGGTTTTCCTGGGGTGGTTTGCAAGGAACCTCAACTTTCTTTTCCATAGGCAAAATTCTGTCTCCAAAGAAGTGCTTCCTCCTTCAAGGATGTGTTACTCATTTCCTATACCCTGTTTTCACTAATTTCTCCCTGGCTTTAGTGTCCTCTCCACCCACACATCTCTGAGTGCAGTGATGGTTCTCAGCAGTGCAGCAAAGATGACTGGGCCAAACTGGATCTCTGAGCTTTCTCCTCAGGTGCCAGCAGACACTTCCCTGCAGTGCCCAGCCTCTGCTTTATGGGAAAGCCCTCTGTAATCCCAACACTGCAGAGTTTTCCTCTGCATCTCTATTACACAGGGGGATGGGTGTCTGGCCCACAATTCAGCTCTTCCATTGGAAAAAGAACAAAGCTGCAGAGGAATAAATTATTGAGGCCATTAATCAACAGGTGGCAAATGGAAGAGGCAGCCAAAATGCAAGGGAATTATCTGTGGGCAAAATAGAGTCATTTTAAATGGGCACTAAGCTCTGTAATTGAAGGTGCAAGAGTGCGAAACTTAACACTGGAAGGAAAACAGAAAATGGATGTACTTAAGGTTGGGCACTTATGAAAGTAGTTTTATTGCACATTACCAAATTTTATAATGTCTTCATTGTGTCACTGTTAAGTGTCCAGAATTATTATTCTTTAATGTGTAAAATAAAAATGTGTTTAATGTGCCAGTATTAAATAGGTCCATGGCAAAGTCAAGTCTGCAAGGGCTATTTCTACTTTAGCACTCAGTATTTTGTCAAATAATGTTTTATGAAAAAAGCCTACACAGAGTGGGCTGCTGGTAAGGGCTTCGCTTCCCTTCCCTCAGAGCTCAATTCCCCAGGGTGGTCTCTGTGAAGGGGAGCAAAAATGAGTTTGTCATTTACAAAGGAGAGAAGGAAAGGATGGAAACAGCCTGGACAGGTCCATGTGCAGGTGTGTCAGCACTTGGCTGTGGAGGGAAGGGTGAGGATTGCCCAGCCTGTGGTTTCCTGACAGTCTCTGAGAGCTGGAGTTTGCAGACTGTCAGAGCTGTAAAAGCAGTCAAGTCTTTGTGGAAATTTTCTATTCGCAGCTGAGATTTCCAAGAGGATACACAGTTCTCTTCCTCAGGGATTTCCCTATAAACAAGCATCCTAAATTACAATATTTTCCTGATTCCTGCCTCTGTTCTAAGCCCACTCATGGACTCACCCTGCACAATTCACCTCCTTGCCTGATTAGTGGTTGGCTCTGTTCTGTGAGCGTGCCAAGCCTTAAGTAAAAGCACTTGGGGTTTATGAAAATATGGAGCTATTTTGGAAAAAAGGATCTGCAGCACTACAGGAATGGTGATTTAGGATCCACACTAAAACCTTCAGCTGCCGAGCAGGCTCCTGTGGTAATAAAAATCCTCTGTTGTACAGATGTTTTGCACACCAGAGCCAAAACAGTGTCACAGGATGTCACCAATATAAAACATGTCTGTCAAAATTTTGTCTCGGCTTGTCCCACGTGGGAGGGGGAAAAAAAATTGCTTGTCATGAGATGGGCTTGAGAAAGAATGTGACAACGTGGTCTGTGTTAAAGCCCTGATGTGACACCTTCCCACAGCAAGCCAGGCAAGCCTCCAAATGTTTCCTCTTCTGCCACATTCCTAACATGGAGGGAAATAAAAGAGGTGGCTTCCTGGGTGCGTGTCTGACCTTTGGAGAAATGAGTTTTAGTGTTGTGCTGAGGTGCTTGTCGGTTCTGATTGTCCTGGCTGCTTTGGATTGCCTCCCTGTACTTTGCTAAGCTTTCATCCCCAGGTATCGGATCATATCTTTTAAGAAGATGGAAGGGAATTAAATCTCCAGGCTCAACTCTCCCTTTCCAAGCAACTGACAAATTTTAGTGTGTTCTGTGTGGCAGTTACTGGAAATAGCTGAAGTCTGCAGAGGGTGAGCCAGGATCCATAAAAATGTTCTTCCTACTTAGGATGACAATTTATAATTTAACTGCAGCTCCCAGCCTAATGATGGCAGATTTACATGCGGTGCCATCCAGCTCTGCTGTGCTTTATGGCCAAGGAGCTTCCCTGCATGGCTTCTGGGCATTGGAACTGTGAGAAAGCTGTGGGAAGAGTGACTGGGCAGGAAAACCACATCAGAGAGATCCTCACTCACTCCTAGAGCATGTCTTAATTAACTGGGATAACTTAAAAGTAATTAAAGTGTGTATGGTCTGTGCAAGGTCTAGGGAATGAAAGGTGATGCTTCCTTGGGTGATCTCAGTTCTCCTCTCTGGGAGCAGGGAGCAGAAGTTAGCCAAGGAAGAAATTCAGTTGGGATTGAAATTTTGCAGGTGAATGAGTAGGTGCTGATGATGAGAAGTAGCCCCAAGGAGTGTGGGTGAGTAGGAAAGCACAAAGGGGAAGCAGGCTACAGAACTGCCTTGGAGGAAGAGAGAAAACCCAAAATCTAAGGTAGGAAACTTTCTCCTAAAATAAAAAGGTACCCAAAAGGTGATTTTGTGCTTTTTTTTTCTTTTTTTTTTTTAAGATCAGATTGCTTATGAAATTTTAAACACTTCACGTTGCAGAACAATTTCTCTTTGCTTACTTGGTGTGATTACACAAAGCTCTGCAGGAAGATGTGCTGCAGCTACAATGTCATTAAATAACATTTTCTGTTGGTGAGTTTATTCTCTCCTTCACCAGAATATTTAATTGTCACTGATGCTGATGGGAATTTTGTGCCTTGGAAGGGCGTGCAGATTTAATATGGAGATGATTCCCCAGCCAAGGCAAACACAGTGAAACACACATGCAGAGAATTAAAGAAAAACTGTAAATAAATATCTGCCTCAGAGCAAGTTCTGTAAAAACTCATCCCCTCGAACATCCAGCTCTTCCTTGCAGCTCAGCTCCTCCTCTGAAGGGAAGCTAAATTACCCAACAGGGGCTGTGTGTTACAGATAAGTTCTGCAAGACAGCAGAACATCCACCAGACTCTGAGAAGTAGCAAGTACAAAGTCAATTGAATGGCACGCAATTATCTCCCAAATTATAAACCACACTTTTCAACCCCCACAGCATTTTATGGAATTGCAACTTAGATTGAGAAATCCCACTCCACCCACTGCTGACCTTCCCCTGGCTGCAAGTAACCTCTGAGAAAACCCCAGGATGTTTCTAACTAGCAGGCCATAAACCCAGCTGACCTTCTGTGATGGAGGCAGATTTGTGTATTAACGTGTCACCTTCCCATTCCCAAAGAAATAGGAGCACTATAAAACTGGCCCGTGTCTGCTTAGAGGGAGCTGCAGCAGGACAAACAGCTTTGCAAACCCAAAGTGGCAGATATGAGTTTATTGAAATGTTTTAAATGTTTTTCTCCCTACCCAGCAGCTGCAGCTCACTGAAATGCAAATATCAATCTGGTTTCCTGGGAAGTCTTTAATTCCTCATGAGCGGAAATAGGAGTATAAATTATATGCAGAATTCATTTCTGCCATTCTGTAAATCAGTTTCTGACTAGGATTTGGATATTTACAGGCCTGACAAAGAGGAGCTCCTCTCCTCTCCCACACTGCACATAGAAAAAGCTCTTTACACAAACAGATCACCTCACAAGTTTGCTTGGTGCTTTCAGGTTTCCAGGTTTTGGGAGGGAATAGTCTGATTGATGAGTTTTGTGGAAGCAGTACATTTTTGGAAGAATTATGCTATTGTTTTATTAAATAAGATTGAGGCAAGAAACTTGCCTGGGCCTGGAAAGCCAGTTGATTTTTAGGGCTTACAAGTAAAGGGGCCTACAAGTTTGTTGTTTGTTTGTTTGGTTTTTTTTTAACAGACTTACACTCCTAAAATACTTTGAAAATTTTGTCTATAAGCACCAGGTGGACCTGGAAGAAAAAGCCAAAACTTGTGGTGAGATAGCTGTAATGTCATTTCTAATTTGCTCAATGATAGACGCTCTCAAGAGGTGGAATTTGCTATTCTGGAAGGTTTGTAGCAAGAATCCTTGACTCTGATAAAATTTAACCTCATTCTGACACAGATCAGTAAAACAAATGAATATTTTATAACAAAAATAGAAGCATTATGAGATTGTATGGAGGGAAAAATCTGTCTCGTACTTCTGAGTGCACAGTTTGTGGAATTTGCAATAGCTGGAATCAGGGCCTTTTAAGATTCCTCAAACAGAGCAGAAGGAAGTTATTTTTAATTAGGGCAAGAGCTTGTTTGGGGCTGCCACATGTCACTGTCCTGTGAGGTTCAGGGAGGCCAAACCTTGGGAGGGCAGGCCCAGAAGTGTAACAAACACTGAAGGGTCAGACTTGCCTTGGTCCACCTGGGAGGAAGAGGAGGAGGAGGAGGTCAGTGGCACTGCCAGGAAATCCCATGGTTCTGGGGCCACTGTGCTGAGGGGGGTGGAAGCCTCGGGAGATGCTGAGGCAGGAGGAGCTGGGAAGGTACCTGATTTGAAATACATGGCAGAGGTTGTTGAAGAGCAGATTTTGGCTCAGGAAATGGGAAGGAGGGTTTGAGGAAAGAAGCAAAGCTCTCTCTGTAATGCACCATCAGAAGTGTTTATTCTGCGGCAGTGAGAAGAACCCATAATCAGGTGTGTGCACATCAATTATTTAAAACAATTCCAGCAAATACAGCCCTTGACCTCCCTCACCACCCCCCCTCAACAAAAATACTTTGAGTGATCAAAATTTATTTTGATTCCTTCTGCTTCAACACCAAGTATTTGTTCAACTGGATTTGCTGTCGTCACATAGAAGGGGAAAGAAATTTTTTTTTAAAAAAGCGCTTGGGCAAGACAGTGAAGTTTTTTCCTCAACAGGATGTCCTTTGTTCTGAAATACTACAGAAATCATAGTAAGTCTTATAAAAGTTATCCAGTCATGGAGCACTGAACACTTCAGAATCTGTGTCGCTTGCAAATTCTTATTTCTTTTTGGCAGCTTTTCCAGATAGGAGTGTGATGGAGGAGTCGAGTCCGTGGGCAGGTCCACACCTTTGCAGTCTCACTAAAAGGATGAACTGGAAGCACAAAAAGAGAAATAAAGAGTGTAAGAAATGTTGTCTGACAGGGAAATTCCTGTCCCATGAACACAGAGTTATGTAGAAGAAACCCCAAACTTAGCCTTATTTAAGTACAATAAAATTAGCCATGTGGTCACTGCTGATTTATGTCCCTGTGCTGTACCTGGTTGACAGAGATGTCACACGCTCCTATTCCTGTTAGAAACATCAATTTTAAGCCCATTATAAACATACTTTGTTACTGGTGGGAACTAATGAATAGTAAATGAGTGGTTGATGTCTCCCCTTTGGGTGGCCCAGCAGAGGGGAAATGAGCACCCCACACCACGTTTGTTCTCATCTGATTTGTTCGGGGATGAAAGCTCCCCCATCTCCCTGGCTCAGAATGGGGAGGGAAAGGAGCAGGGGAAGGAAGAGGAGAAAACACTCAGCTCCTGCTTTTGCATTCAGGGCACATCCCCACTGCCTTATTATCACATCAGAGAGTCTGGACCCATCAGTGCTTCCATTACACAACCATTTCCTCCCCCAAGAATTTCTAATTCCGCCATTTTAATTTGTTCTGGGGACACTCGGCAGCCTGCTCCCCTATCAGAGAGGAAATTTGGTTTATTAGACAACATCTCGGAGCAGTTAATCCCACAACTTTATTTTAGACCTTGAGAGGTCAATGCATAATTTAGAGGGGTTTGGATTCCGTTCTGATTGCTTCTCGCTCAAAGACAACCTCAATTATCTGAGCTCAGCTTTCCCAGGGCCAAAGCCCTGCTTTAATCACCAAATCTGCTGCCATGGCCCCTGACTCCTGTGCCTGTCCCACAGGGTCACATCCTCAGTGTGCCCAGGTTCCTGGAATCCACATTTCCAGGGGAATGGGAGCCAACTGCAGCTGCAGCCCCCCTGCAGCAGTGTGTAAAACTCTTACTGAGTTACAGCCTGCAGCACGTGAAGGACAGGAATCCTGTGGCTTACAAACAGGAAAGAAGGACCAGCACAATCTTTCCCAGCCACAGCCCTCTTGCCATGAATAATTGTTTTATTTTTGCTGCCTTTGTTTTGCTGGTCTCTAAGAATCCCAACAATTATGTGGTCAATGATATAAAAAGGCATAAAAGCAAAGGAGATCATTTCCAGACACTTCACAAAGGCTCCTCTGTCACACGGTGGTCCAGAGAAATTCTGTGCTGATGGGTCCTGTTACAAGTGGAGGGAATGAAACTTGGAAATACTGGTATTTCATCTTTATGACACATAAAGAAGTCAATTCAAATGTCAGTTTTCAATGGAACACGCGATCTCTCAGAAATGTGAGGCCCATTCAAACTTAAAAAATAACAGAGAGGCATAAAAATATCCGGTGTATTTTCAGGACATGGTGCCATTACAGAGCTGAGAGTTGGAGAGACAGACTTCTTTCTAAATAAAAAGCTAAGAACAAGAAATAATTTTCTGGATTCTATAGTGTTTGTCTCATTTCCTTGAAAAGCTCCTGAAACCAATGTCATGTTTATTTAGCTTTTAATCAAGAGTTAGGCAGTCCTCTTTTAATTAAAGCTGAGCCAATTCTAATGCATTTTAGCAGCTATAATTCTGTCAAATGGTCCATTTAGATATTCTTCTCTGACCAAGCCTTACTTATCCAAAGCTCTCATTGCTGCAGTCATCTATGGTGTTAGCAGTGCTCTAAGGTAAGGGAGGGGGAGTTTGTATGTTACATACAAATACATGTATTTACCACTTCCACATTTGAGCAACGACCTCCATACAGGACAAGTCAGGAGTTCCTGCCCAGCCTTGCTGACCTTGCCCCCCACAGCTCTGAGAACCAAGCACAGTTCATGTCATGTTTTTGGTAAACCACCCTTTCATTTCCTTGTGGGCACAAAAAGCAGATATTTAAAACTAAGTGTGTGTCTGCTCTAGAGGTACACTAGGTAGATATTCAGGAATGAAGATATCTATGTCATACATGTATATGTGATATACAATGGCTGTGTTTGTCCTTTTAAATCCAGAAAAGTCTACAGAAAGAGTTTGTGCTTCAGCAGACTGTTTTGTGTCCAAAACATTAAGAAAAGGCCAATAAAGTTATTTTTCTGCACCAGCTTGCAGACTGAAACCCTAAATGACTCACCCAGGGTCTGAAGGCTTCAGAGCAGCAGTGCTGCTTTGCAGAGAGAAACAAAGCTGTCAATATGAGGCTACTGGCAGTGCACTGCTTGGAATTTAAAAGGGTTTGAAAATAAATGTGGGCAAAGCCCAGCGGATGACCAACCTCCCAGTCCAGCGAGAGACGTTCCCATCCTTTGCCCGTGTCCTGACAGACTGCAGTTTGTCAATCCGAGGTCCATCCGTCTTACACAGTTTCTGGTCCGTCCTGGTGAAGGGAGGAGCGGGGCTACGCGCGGGTCCCGCTCTGCATCCAGGGAATGCCGCGTAGCGCCGCCTGCTTTCCTGCGAGCTCGCAAAGGGGGTCGATGCTGCTCCACTGGCAGCACGTGCATACGAACAGGTGTCGGGTTTGGGTTCGGGGCTTTTTCTTTATTCTCCTAAGGTTTGTTGGTCAGTTCTTGCTGCGAAGAGCGGTGTCCTTGAGGTGCTGTCCTGACGATGGCGGGTGAGCCGGAGGAGCGGGGGGGTCTGGGGGCAGGAATGTGCCTGGCCGGGTCCCCGGTGCTACCTGACCTTCTGCAGCTCCTGCCGCAGCCAGGAGGGCAGCGGCTGCCCCAGCCTGTGCAGCAGCTTGGACAGCTCCACGTTGTGCTCTCGGTAGTAGCTCGACAGAAACGCTCGGGACTGAGAGGGGGCGGAAAACAAACCGAGATCAGGTTAAAGGAAAGCCACCCCACAGGGATCTGCTCTCCAGGGGGCACTCAATGCCCTCTCTCTGATTTTTAACAACATCAACCCAGTGAAAGTACAACAACAAAAAGGAAGTCAGTGCGTTTATTTCGGGTCAATATTAAAACTGCTCCCATAAATTTCTGGAGAGCCCTTACCTCTTGGTCCATTGGTGGGTATTTCCGACCTTTGCTTTTCCCCAGGCACTTTGTTTTCCCTCCTTCCAATAACTGGCACCAGAAACCTTTCTGAGGGTCGAACCTGGAGAGAATCATCTCTTTTAAAGGACCTTGCTACAGAAACATCTCCTGGCTATTGAGACATCAGTGTTAGCCCACAATTACTGCTGCACACATCTCTCTAGATGACTGGAATTCTGAGGACAGAGTGGGAAACAGCTTTCCTCTCCTGTGCAAGCTCTGGGGATTCATTTTTTCCCACAAATCTGCCTTGGAAGTGCCTAAAGGCAGGAAGTTTTTCCCACTGTGCTCTACCTGCCCTGGCTAATTTCTGTTCTACTTGTCCAGCACGCAGGGTGAAGTGCTGATCTGCAGCTCTCCTAAGGAAGCACTGGTTGGGTGCTGATGATTTAACCTGCCTGAGAAGCTGGCTGCTCCCTATCACTGCATCTAAATACCATTTTCGTTCCTAGGATGGCATTGTAGCATAAACACTGTCTTAGCAGCTCTTATCTGAAACATGCAATTTGATTGTGATGTCTGAAATGCAGAGATAGAAGAGGTTTAGATTAAGGCTTGGAAACACACACTGGCTGAGGAACGAACAGCACGTGGTGTTAAGTTTGGGATTTACTGCTATGGGACTTGCAGCAGGTATAAAACATCCAAACACTGCACATTCCTGCTGCTCAGCAGATGTTTGAGAAGGATGAAGGGTAATTGGCTGGGACATGGAGTTAATTAGTTACACACCACCTTCCTGCCCTGCTCTGTCCCTACAACACGGGTGCACCTGCAATTTGCTGCTGTACAGAAGTGAGCAAGTTTCAGGAGAAGGGTGAATCTTCTGCGTGGGCTTTTTCTTGCCCAGCCTATTAATGCAGGCCTGACCTTTGTTTCCTAAATTGTGTCTGTAGCTGTATCAATTAAAAACAAATAAATCATTGATTAAATGGGTATATTGATGATAGATTCATTTCTGCTTTGGCCTTTCCCATCTGCTCCTTGCATGGTGAAATGCTTTAGCTGCCTTGCATTAATTTCCCAAGAGAAGCAGCAATATCGCGTGCTGGGTAAAAGGGAAACTGCAAAACGATGCCCCAAACAATATTTCTGCCTCAGAAGGAGCTTATTGAACATTATGAAAAGGATGTGCAAATTTGGGAAGGGGAAAAGAGGCTGAGACAGTTCGGGCTGAATTCAACCCTCTGCATTCAGAAATCACAGAACTCTCAGGGCTTCTGTAAATGTAATTGGGCACAGTGGAAGTATTTATTTAAAAACAGTGATAGCCCTAAGGCTAAAGCTACAGGGGAGCATTTTAGAGCTGTCAGCAGGAATCTTTGGAGGCCTGGTTATCTTCCCTTCCCTGCAGAGTAAACCTGGGGGAGAGGCAGGGTTTTGGGAAGGCAATACCTGATGCCAGAGGCAGGGAATGCCTGCGAGGGCAGAGCCAAGCAATGCCACCATGAGGATCTTTCTCTCATTCTCTGACAGAATATAGCAGCCCTCCAAGGGAGAATATTTTCCTAAGCACACTCCTCTCCCCTTGTGTTTTCCTCCAGCCCTGCCTCTGTGTCCCCTCTGCTCCCCTCCCATGGCTCTGGATAGTGCCTCCCTTCTGCCTGGGTTGATTTTACTCTCCTGCAAGACTTTCACTTAATTACTCAGGGTGATGGACCTGTTGCTCAGTGCTATTCACAGGACTGGGTCCTTTGGCTGCTTCCTGACACCTTTAAAAATGTGTGGTGTGGACTTGTTAGGCAGTAATGACTAGGAGCAATCCTGTGCAATCTTTTCCCCTTCGACAAGCCCTACCAGAAAGCAGCTACATACTTTAATGCATTTTCCCCTTCCATCCCAAATCCGTGCAGAAGTGTCTGCTTCCACAGCACATTTGCATTCTGGATGCCTCTAAACAGGGAGTGCATAATTTTATGGATCTGTTTACAATCCATTTTTCCTGTCCAAACCAGTATGAGAGGCCAAATTTCTTCATGCTGTGCAACTCCACTGACTTTAATTTAGTTCCAGAAACGAAGATGTATGTCTGTGGGTGTGGATTTTAAAAACCCAGCAGAAGGCACTGCAGATGTGCAGCTGTGAGTTGTTCAAACATCAATAGCTCTGCTCTGTGATCAGACTCCTCCTCCCCTCCATCCGCTTTGGAAATCAGTGACTTTAAAAATTGCGTTCTGAAATCCAAAATTCTTCCCCTAGAAAAAGGTTCTGGCAGAACAACTTTCTTAAGCACTGAAGTCTTACTTTGAACCTCTGATATAAATAAGCTGAACCCTCCCAGGAGAGGAAACATTAAATAAATGGTAATTGTAAGCAGAGAGGAGCAGTGTGGGGCAGTTGCAAAGTCTGTGGTTGTGTTTCCTTCAGGAGCAGCCTGCAGGGAAGGTGAAGTAGAGGCTTTTCTGCTTCCCATTCCCTGTGCTCTCTGCTTGGAAAAGCAGTGGCAGGCTTCCCAGCCCACAGATATCCCAGGGCTGGGGCTGTAAGATGATGCACAGAGAGGCTCAAGGCAAAAGCTTCTTACAGTTTTCTGCTGGACTAAGAGGGGAATTCAGCCCACTCCCACCGCCCCTGCAGGAGTCTCAGCTGTACATGGAAATCCAGACAGGAAAATGGGATCAGGGAATGACTGCTTCTAACCCAACCTCTGCCACCAGGCTCCTATTGGAATGATAAAAACACTGAAGTCAAACTTTCCACACCTGACACTCCCTGGAGACTGATGGAAGAGAACCCCAAGCTTTTCAAAGTTATCTTTGTCCTGATGTGTTGTTTGTTTCTAATTAATAATCAAGGGATCCTGGTGGAAGGGGATGTACCCTGGGATCCCATAGGGCAGATAAAAAAAAGGAATACACTCACGTTAGGGCTTCAGAGTAATTGTAATGAGGAGAGACTCCCAGAAACTTCTGCACTTCATCCATCACAGTAGCAGGGTCACTTCTCAGCTGCTGTCCATCAATAATGAGCAACTGCAGGGGTAAATATGGCACAAAATACACTGTCACAAATGTCACTTCTGTGACAACCTGGATTTAAATTAGCACGTGACTTTGTACAGTGCTAAAAACATTCATATGGATTAACTCCTTTTTAGGTTTACTTTTTACTTTATTGAGTTGAATTTAAATAGGTGGGCACCTTGTAACTCTGTGTGTGCACCTTGTTCAAATGCAGGAGTTAAACCTCCCAAGCCAAACCTGAGTCTCGGACAATTCTGAGAAGAAGAGATTAGGAAAGAATGTAAAATATTGTTGAGGTCTATGATGTGTCTGTGGGAAATCTTGAGGAGAGAAGGCAGCAGCTCCAGGTGAGAGCAGAGGAGGAGACCAGGGAACAGGGCATTGGTTGCTCAGCACCCTTTGCATGCTCAGAATTTGCCAGCACATCCCCATCTCATTTGGAAGAATAAGTTGGGATGAGGTGGGTGAGGAGGAGATGTGGCCTGTTTGCTCCCAGGGCAGCACTGCTCTTGCTGCCAGCTGCGCAGCTCTGGGCAGGACTCCCTCCCCATTTATGAAGGAGTAGAAAGGCCAGAGATGAAAGAAGGAAGTAAATGACTAACAGTGATTTTCTCCCTT
The DNA here is from genome assembly GCA_013400855.1 of Buphagus erythrorhynchus. Classification (NCBI taxonomy): domain Eukaryota; kingdom Metazoa; phylum Chordata; class Aves; order Passeriformes; family Sturnidae; genus Buphagus; species Buphagus erythrorhynchus. The sequence goes on along the minus strand of VZTT01020103.1, from coordinate 115,340 downwards.
CTCCTGGAAATGGGATTGACCTGCTTCTCCCCTCTGTAGTACAGCTGAGGCTATATAAAAAGAAAAATGAGGACTGCAAAAAGGCAGAGCTAGTTCTTTTTGTTGTTTATTTTTTTCCCCCAGATCTCTGAGAAAAGTAGACAACCCTCAACTCTGCCTCCTTTCTGCAAAATCCTGTCCCACCCAGAGCAGTCTCTGGGGATCCTTGTTCATTTGCTCACTCACCAAACAGCCTTTTACAGCTTTGTCTTACAGTAGGTGCAGATATGAACTGACATATGACTATGTCCTTGCATAAAGAGTGCCCATGCATGTACTTTGTAATACTAAAATGTTTGCTTTAGGTTATTTTATTATTACTTCAACAACGGAAATATTCTTTAGATCTATGTGTTCAGATAAATTTTTCATGGCAAAGGTTATAAAAGACAATTCAATGAAATATCTGAGGGAGAGGCCAAAAGAAGGAATCTATGCTCCAGCCCTGAGAAAGGCCATTTCCGTATCAGGATCAAATAAATGTGAAGCTTTTTATGGCAGGGACTGAGTGGGAAGCAGGATGAAAATTTTTCTTAGAAGCAGCTCTGGCATTTTCTAAATGAATTTGCCACACTGTCTCCTGCTGCAGCTGCAGCTCTCTGGGGCTGTAGGAGCCTTGGGGACTCGTCTGGGCCGTGCCAGGGCTCAGTGAGGCGGGCGGGGCCCGGCCTGGCCTTACCTGGGAGGGAGGGAAGTGCGAGAGCCACCTCTGGATGTGCAGCGCGTAGCAGCCGGGCGCCAGGCAGCGCCTCTGCAGCGCCCGCATCTCCGGCGGCGCCCGGGGGCTGCCCGTGATCACCTCGTAAAAGTTGAATTTCAGGGCAGCGGGGTCCTCGTGGGAGCGCTGGTGCTGGGGGGAGATATTGAAGTATTTTTCACAAGGATGCTGGAGATGAAGCCTGAAATCCTGCGGGAGCTGCCAGGAGGGCTGTGCTGGCAACCCTCAGCTCCCCCTCAGTGCCACCTCTGCCAGGTAGGAGAGGGATGAGGGCCAAGGAAGCAGGGTGGGGACACCATTCAGTCCAGGTTCCCCTGGGGAGTGAGGAGTTTTACTGCTTTGCCTTGGCAGCTTTACAGCTGCCAAGGCAAAGCAGTAAAACTCCTCACTCAGGAGTGAGGAGTCTCAGTCTATTTTAACACTGCATTTAGTGTTTCCTTTATGTGTATGCCTATGCCATATTTCACAAGCATGCTTATACATTTCTCTAAAAACAGAAATTTTAAACAGTAGAGGTTTTGTTACAGAAGGGTGTGTGCTCAGGAAAAGGCAAGGAAGAGCATCCTAGAGTTTCCAGAGGGAAACAACAGGCTTGCTTTTGTTTCCAAGGAGAGAAAAAAAGCCAGTGTCTCCAGCCACAGCTCTTTTTAACTCCTTGGAAACTTCATGAGGCACTGGGTCCCTTTGTGCACTGCTGCACATTGCTGAGCTTACATGCTGGGGGAAGGGATCCTCAGCATCAAGAGCTCTGATTCCCTGGCTGGGCCACGCTGCTCTTCCCTGTGTGTCCCTGGGCGAGGAGCACTGCCCTCCCTCTCTGCCCTGTCAGCTGTAATTGAGATTAAACTGTTTGTTTCCAGCTGGTGGCAGCTCTGGGCTGGGAAGTTTCATCATTTTTGACACCGGTGTCACAGGTGCCAACTGCAAAAGCTGGCATCCAGCATCCTCCTGCTTCCACACGGTGCCAATGCTGTGCAGTAAGTCGAATTATTTGCTCAAGGACACAGATTCCCACTGATGCTGGCCACCATCCCCTGCCACTGGTTCCACTGTGCATTCCTTGAGGCAGAGAATTCTGTACCTGGTACCAGGAATAGGCGCGGTCGGACGGGTCGATGAGGATGGTGATGATCTTGGCCTTGGGGATGAGCGAAGCAGCTCTCTTGGGAGCTTCCTCTGAATGGAAGTAGTTGGCACTTTTCTCAAAGAGGAGGTCAGTGGTGATGTTGGAAGGAGTGGGGAAGAAATCCATGTACCTTGGAGGGGAAGAGACTTGTTAGAATTAGCAGTAGCACAAAAGGGTCATGGCCCCGTGCTTCCCGTCTCATGGTGGCTGAGAAGGTGAATTTTCAGACATAATTCTCAAGGAGCAAAATTGAATTTCTCAGCTCAGCCCAGACTGGAATAATGGGAACACATCTTGGCTCTTAGGTGGTGCTGGTAATAGCTAAAGCTCTCATGAAGCCTGATAATTAGGTTTTTCCTGTGATGGATGGGATTTTTGCTAATAACTTCAGTGTCAAAGGGATATCTTTCACCAGTTTGGAGTGAGTTCAGTTTTAGCTGCAGTAAAAAAATGGGAAAAGCTTCAAAATGTCAACATTTAATGTCAACATTTAAATGTCAAACTGTTTAATTTTAACATTGTTGAAGTACTTCATTTTGGAACTGACATATCTTTGCTTTTGGATGCTTTCAGAATGCAAGATTTGAATTTTGGCTTTGAACGGTCTCTTCCATTTAAAATTGATTGGATGGATTCTCGTGAAGAGATAAATGGAACCTTACTTTATGAAAAGCCACTTTGGAAGGAACAGAGCATAAGTGAGTGCAGCTACAGCTATGACAAGACAGAGATGTTATTGAGCATGAAGACAGAACTCATGGCAGAGCTGCCTCTTGCATTCGTTTGTGTGAAAACTCAGACAATTCTTACTGTAATATCTAAACAAAATTACGGGCTTGATTAAATGTCCCATCATTACCAATTAGATTCTCTTTCTGCCTGATAATTCCAAGCATAACAAATTCATGCAGTAATTAAGGTGATGTCACACTCACTCCTGGAGCTGCTCCACTGTGATTTTCCATGTATTAAGAATGAACACCTCGTTTTTGTCATTCTTCTTACCAGTCAATTCCCTTGTGGTAGTTGTTGCCATTGAAGAATTGAACTTCCTCAAAAGTTTTTGGACTGGGGAGATTGCTGATAATGGAAGGATGCATCAGAAGGAATAAATAAAGAGCTGTTGTTCCTATGACAACAAAAAGAGATACCATTAGGAAACATTAAAAAAAAAAAGCACCTTTGACTTTGTAGAAACTTTTTAAAAGCTCTGTGCTTCTTACCTGTTTTCTGGGGTCCTATCACCAGGAATTTGGGCAGGTGGTCGCAAGTTTTGTCTCTGGACCAAATATCCCTGTGTCGTTTATCGTCACACGGGTTCTGAAGGAGGAAAGGTTGTTGTTGCCATCACACTGCAGGGTCTGAAACCTTTGCAGGGTCTCAGTGTTATGCACTACTGCCAGAGCCCTACACTGAGCAGTAAAATCCCACAGCATGTGTACAATGGTTTTGAATGACTGAGGACTAGGTTCAGTCATTAGCAGAAAAGAAAAAGAAGGGAAAAAAAAGATGGAAGCATTGATTTAATCACGTTTCCATTTGAGGTTAGAATGGAAACCTCTGAACAGCTTCGAGGCATTACTTTTTGAGCTGTCAGAATGGTTTTGGATGCATGGGGCTTAGTGCCAATTTTAATTTACGTGAGAATGCAAAAGGGAAGGACAAAATAGAAATGTGGGATATTATTCATCTTATCTTTCTACTACCTATGAATGCAAAATAAAAACCTTTGAACAAAAGGCCCCGCAGAAGAGGTTGGGACTGGCTGCTCTTCAAAGCAGTTATCATACAGATCCTGCTTTTCCATAGTGTGGACTGGTAACAGAGGATACACTTTGCTGGTGAATAAAATTAACAAAATATGATGGAGAAAATCATCAACTGATGGGAATTGCTGCAGCCCAGTGGAAATATTATAGATTTATGCTTCCTTTGTAACTGGGCCAAAAATAATAGGGGAAATTTTCTGCACCTTTTTGCCAGTATAAGCCCTAAGTAACTGCGCAGATTTCCTTGGTGCCACCCTGGATTTACACCAGTGTAGCCAGAAGGACAGTGTGGCTCATTGTATTGGTTCAGAGAAGAGGCAGGTATGTGTAACCATTAAATGACAGTGCTGAGATCACAATCCCATGCTTTGAAAAGGCTTTTTAGAGGAAAGATGCTTGTTCCAACGAGCTGATTGCAGCTGCAGGAGGAAGAGGAGGTGGCTTTACCTGCCAGAGAGGGTCTGTCTGCTCGGGGAAGAGCTCGAAGTACTTCTGAGCCAGCTGCACGGGGGGCAGTGTCTGCAGCTTCAGGTTTGTGGAGCTCTTGACAAAGCTGGCAAGGTTGGCAAAGGTGTACAGGCCCAGGCGGTCGTTGCCATAGTTGGACAGGTGGGTCATGAAAATGCTGATCTGGGGGCAAGAGGAGCCTTTCAGGCATAGCACACCAAAAACCCAATATGCTGCTTCCCCCCAATGCTGGCTGGTTTGTCTAGAATAGCACAGCTGTAGGTAGGGGTATAAATTCTGACACAGAAACACTTCCAGGCTTTGTGAATGATGGTTTCTCAGGTAAGTATCTCTGTCTTTTTTTTCTCCTTAAAGCTGATACAACTTCTGGGTTTTTTTATCCGCCTTTATGTGGCCACTGCCTTGCAGATCTCATGATTTATTTCAGAGGGATAAAGAAATTTTATAAGAATAATGTGACAAATGTATTTCCCAACATTTTCTTTCCACGAGGTGATTAAACTCATGTTTGTGGCTGGTTTACCTGTAGACTGTCATTATTTACTTTTATGAAGATGGCACCAAACTGAACGTTGTCACTTGGCTGTTTTAGTCAGTGCCTTGGCCTGAGATGGGATGGACCGACAGTGAAATTTGATTACGGGCTCCGGGGGATGAAACACCTCATTTTGCAGAAATGAACTGTGGACAGTGAGCACACCTGATTCCCAGGTGAATCTTTTGCTTTGCAGAGATAATTGTGTCCAGGTGAGCCTTGCTTTGGATTATTAGAAATGGGGAGGAGTTTATAAAAGGCATGTGCAGAGCACCTGCACCTTTCTCCTTTGAAAGCTGCTATTGGAGTCATTTCAGGTTAGTGAATTTTGAGTTATTTAATTCAAAATTAATTGTATTAATGTGCTGGAGGCCTGCTGGATGTGGTTTGAGTGATGCCTTGCACAACCCAGGCATGGGGGACAGTGTTCAGGCAGCACTTCTTTGGAGCCTGGATATGCTCTGAAAATACCTCTGTGTGTGTCTCAGGAAGGCTGTTAGCACTGATCCACCTGGACAGAAAGCTTTCCCTCCAGCAGATTCCTGCTCTGGTGTCCCAGGCTTGTCCCTAGCACACCAGGGGATAAGAATCTACCAATTCCCACTCTCAAGGGCCAAGGTGGTGCTTCTTTAACCATTAGCTCCCAGAGTCTGAAAATGTGTCCATTAGTTTGTTAAATTATTAACAAGGCTTTTAGTACTCCTCCAAGGGGAAGACAGATGGAGCTTAGAAGAAAGTGTCCCTCATGGCCCCTCTGCAGTGGGTTTGCATTCTGCACACTTTAGGCCACAAAAGGTAATTTATTCTTCACTTTTATTCTGCTCTGGGCCTCGGCAAAGCAGAAGGAAACTGTACAAGTTGTTTTTTTTCTGTGGATTGATTTGGTGGATTCCAGTGCCTGTGCATTTTATGACCCCAAGTATTTCATGCAGAGAGAGTGAATCTTAAAATTACCCTGAACTTGGTGCATGTCTCTATGTACTACCCCAGAAACTTATCAGGAAGGTAATAAATCATCCTTTCCTCACAAAATAAACCCCCAGCCAACAGAAACAGATCCTCGCTAATTCAACTCCTGTAAATGTGAAAAGTTCTTCCTGTAAACTGTTTTAAAGTGATGAAAAGGAAAACACTGGTAGGAAATGCTGATGGAGAATATCACCTCATCTCTGGAGTGTTTGTTTGATGAGTACTAAAGGGTCTGCCAATGACATTTAATATTATTGCAGCAAATGAAGTATGCAAGTAAATCTGTATGCACTTTGTGCTTTGTTTACACTTGAAAATTGATGAGATTGTTTTTAATGTTAAAATGTATTTGTAGGAGATGAGTATTAACTTATTCTAGAAGTTTCATTGGGCTGCAAACCAATTTAAAAGATCCAATTAATCACTCTTCATGGAGTCAAAAGATCTTGGACATCTCTTTTGACTTCTTTTGCTCCGTTGGTATTTTTGGAAGTGAAAAATCCCCAGATATGATACATGATTATTCATGGAATAAAACTGGTTTTAATTCTTTGCCATCTGCCTCCAAATCACTGGGGATGAAAGGTGATGGATTTTAACTGCTCATGTTGAGCAATGATGAGAGCATAGGTGATATCAGATTGTTTGTAAACTGATGGCAGGACCATCACACCATTTCACTATGTGTTTTTTGTTTCTAGGGCTATTTCACCTCACATCTAGAATTTAGATATACAGTGTTTTCCCCATATGGAATGCAGGCTTGTGTTACATAGAAAATGAAACCTACAGTAGCTAGTAGAGAGGAAAAAGGGGCTTTTAAAAAAAATATTGGAATATAAATCAATTACTGCAGTTCATTGAAACTGCATTCTGTACTCAGAGTTTGTGTGTTTGCTCTGGATGCACAGCCCTATTAATGCAGAATAAAGAGCTTTTTACCATCTGTAATTGCCAAACTTAGCACAGCCTTAGCTAAAAGTTTGTTTTTGGACAAAGATTAGCCACCTGCCTCTGGAGGGCACAGCTGAAGTGCAACAAAATCTCAAGGATGGCAATCCCCTGCTGGGAATAAAATACCGGCTGAGTCCTTTCTGCTGATATCTGAAACTCTCCCTATCCATCGATCAAGCACTTGCAATGAAAAAATCCATTAGCAAACTTAGGTATAAATGTGTTCCACCTCATCCTTTCAGCCATTCCATAATTAAATAGGATCAATGTTCCCTTTTAGTCCTTTCCTCCTGCTGCTTGTTTGGCCCTGGCCCATTGCTGGAAAGCCCAGGAGCCAGAGATGGGTGCCACGTGGGAATTCCGCTGCTCTGAGAGGAAATCGGTGCTTACTGTCTTTAGCGGCTTTTTTCCTTGCCTACTCCCCCCTTAATGAGATTTGCCAGAAGGGAGGAATTAATGCAAGGGGCGTAGCTGTGCCCTGTGCACGACAGAGCCGTGTCGGGCAGCCCGTGGTGTTCCCGCAGGAGTGTGAAGTGCGTTCACCGCTCGGCTCCGCTCCCACCGCAGTGCATTCTGCTCCGCCGCGCTCGGGAAGCGCCGCGCGGCTGCTCCGAGCGCACAGTCCCGCAGCGGGATGTGCGTGGCAGCCCTTGGATTTCTGTGCAGATGGGCATGGCAGGGCTGCGGAACGCAGAGCTGCCAGGTTTCCATGTGCTAACCCCCGGCAGCTCCGTGCCAGGCTGGCCAGGCACCGCCTCTTGCAGTGCGGAGCGGCTCATCCCATCACCCCGGTCCCGCTATGGATCACAGGCCTGTCCCTCCTGAGCCGCAGCCCCCTTCCCTGATAATGAATCCCCTGAAGCAGCTCTTTGTGCGGCTAGGAGGAAGCTGGGAGGGAGATTTTTGTGTTGACAAAGCACTAATTTTAATAATGACAAATGGCTTCTCTAGAATTCAGCACTGTTCATATTCATGACCCTTCTGCTGCTGAAGCAGAATCATTTATATGCCTGAAAATCGCTTTCTTTTTTTTTTTCTTACTCTTACTCTCTTTCCACTCTGTGCACCTGTTTATACTTTAATGTTCTTGACAGGATAATCAAATATTTTCCAAATATAATATCTCTAAAGAAAGCAACGAAGTCAGTGTTTGGACAGGAACATTTTTGTCTTTGATTGAAGGGGAAACAAAACCATTGAATGGCATTTTATTTCCTGTGCCCATATTCATTACCGTGCCTGCTCTCCACCTCGAGTGCTCCCAGGGTGGGAGTGGAAGCTGCTGTCCATCAGTGCTGGGAAGTGGCCCTGGGACAGCTGTACAAATGCTATAGAGCCTCTATGTTGTTTTAAAATTCCCTACTGGAAGAGCAAAATTGTTTCTCATTTACCCGGGAACGCTTTCTACTTTTCTATTGTTTAGTTGGCAGGATTAAATGAATTCCTTAATATTGACAGAACAATCCTGTGCCTTGTTTCTTCCCTTCTGAGAATACAGTTGCTAGGTTTGATATGTTATTTTTTCTTCTATTATCTCTCCAAGTTTTGCTTCTAAAATAAAGGCTAAATCATGAGCATATCCCAACACAGCCACTGTTCCCCAGGTCATTTTTGACAACACAGTTGCATGGGGTCCCAGATGAAGAAAATTGGTTGGGAGATTCTAATCCATTAGTTATATATATTAGTTGTATATCTCATTTTTCCCCCAAAGCCTGCAATTAGAAAAAAAGGATTTTTTTAGTTTTTTTTTACTCTTAGCACATGTGTTCAGAGGCTGTGAAAAAATAACTTCTGCTTTTGATGAATTTGTGCAATTGGTGCTGAGCTGCATGAGGGTAGAAAATCTGAATGGATGTTTTATGGCTGTTCATTTGTCACACTGGTGTAAGTGATCAGCAGCACAGCTAATTGTGGCCAAAGCTGAATGAATCCTGCCCAAATGCACTGCTGCCACTCACATCTGTGGGCCCCAGGAAGCCTTTGCAGAAGTCTACAGCAATTCAACGCTCTCATTATTTCCATTTTCTAGTGAAATTCATGATATACGAATTTGTTTTCTTGCCATCTGTGCTTTCTCATTGAAAAGACTTCTTTAGACTACAAACTCTCTCTAAGAAGGAAATAAATAAATTTATTCAGTTCAGACTTAAGAATAAACTCAAGTTCACATTCAGGAAATAAGGCAGATTGAAATGGTTTTGGGTACTGTTGGCTTAGGTCAGGCAGAACATGAAGCAGAGCTATGGAGGCCAAGGGATATCCAGGCAAAAAGAAGCCCAAATGATGATGAGTTTGGATAAGTGCCCATAAATGACAGTTTCTCTGCCATTTCTCCTTAGAGATGTGGTAAATTAAGATCTGCTTCTAACTGTGCTTGAAATCATGGCATGAATTATGTCTTTTATCCTTGTCATGACACTCTTTAATCTCGAGGTAGAGGAAGGAAATGCAGTCCTGGCATTCCCTATGGAAATGACTGCCCAGGACCCTGCACACCAAGTTAGAGAACAAGTGTAAATCATTCTGTTTATTCTGAGCACTCCTATAAACACTAAGAGTTTTCACCTGGATATTTTCTTTTGAAATGCCTGGCAAGTTGATATAGGTTGGAGATGCAGGAAATTTATCATTTGTTTTTATAACAGTTCTACTGTCATGTTGCTATCTTAGCAGTTTTCTGATTGCTCTGGATTATAGAGTGTTCATAAATGATGATTAATTAATCCAGTTTGGTGGCCTACTCTGAGCAAACAAACCTCAGAGTTAATTTAATTCTCCACTCTTGGTTTCAGAGAAAAAAAAAAGCAGCATTTTCAGTTCACTAGAGGATATAATATTCTCAAATCAGCCACTTTCCAATTAATTTTGAATGGCGAACACAGCGAGGAAATTTTGTTCTTGTCCATTTACTTCTATTAAGGATTCATTTTCAATAATCAGAGAGTTCTGAGTCAGCTTGTTTTCACCTGAAAAGCTTGCTCCTGACACTTGAATAAATTATTAGATGGTGTGTGCATGAAGGTAACATATTCTTTCCCTAATACACCCTTGTTGACACACAGTTTACTGCTATTTCTGCCACCACCCAGCTTGCTGGGAAGGAATTCTGGTAAAATATCAAAACGTGTGGAGTGGAGCAGTAGCTTTCATAAAGCAGGAAAATGTCATGAAAGAAGGAAAGGAAATGTGCTATCCTTGAAATGTTTTCCTCATGCTCCGTGTTTCAAGCTAATTAGTTTCTAAATATGCTGCTGAAGGCTTGAGTTTACATGGGATATTTCCCTGTAATAGCTCTGTGCAGCCATGTGGGATGAGGGGGGAAAATAATGATTTACCAAGGAGGAAAAAAGACTCAAAAATATGAGGAATGTTGGGCTTGATTTGGTGTGTTTATGACCATTAAGATAAATTCTGATGTAACTTGTTAACAAAACTCCCTTTTAATTTCGTAGAATGACCCTTTCCCTCTTGTCAGGTTGGAGAGGGACACATCTGTCCCTGTGAGCTATACCCTGATAATTGCAGCTCCACAAATATTGACATTTTTTACTGGGGAGGTTGCCTGCCTGCTTTTCCCTGTGCCCAAAATGTGCTGAGATGCTCAGTTCACAGGGCCCTCAGCAGAACTGTGCTCTGAATTACTTGTGGATTGCAGCACATTTCCTACAATGCCCAAGGTTATTTTTTATTCCTTCTATAGCTATGCTCAGAGAAACAAAGCAAATAAAAAGAAAAATATTATCAACACTCAAGATGTTCCATAATAACATTCCCAAATCTCTTGTGAAAGGTATAAATTAACCCCTCTCTGCATTTACTTTTAATATTCTGAAGCAATAACATGTGATTCTCCTCTGTCTCTGCGATGAGAGAGAGCAGGGAACAAGAACAAAATCTTCCAAGTGCGGCACATGCGGGACGTGGAGAATGTAGATCTAACAGGCTGGAAACGAGCAATAACCCTTTAGTCACGGTGAGAGTTTAAAAATGGAAATGCCTTTAAGTGGCCTTCAGAATTAAAAGCGTCCCATGCCACTTCTGAGGGAGCTGGAATAATAATGTACATTATTATAGGCTGCCTGTAGCTTCTGCCGAGGGGAGTTCAAAGTTACCTTTCAATCACAAGTCTGATTTGGCTCTCCACAACCAAATTCCTGCAAAAAAAGCTAATCTTCCCGAAATTCATCTGCCACATTTCACCTCTTGTTAAAGCTTCTTAGGGATGTTTGATTGAAGTGGGAAGAGAAGCCTGAAGAAGTGTTTAACTTCTCCCTTTTTCTGTTGCTTTTCCGTTTTTAACCTGCTCTGTCACTTGCAAATACGTGATACTTTGGTGGGTTTGTGGGCCAAATGTTGTGCAGGGTATGCCTGACTCTAGATCCTGCGTGGTGAGGCAGGTGTAAATCTAGAGTAGGGAGGGTTATATATATAGAAATATGGAGAAAAATTACTTGTGCCCGTTTTTATGGTGGAACTCTGGAAAGGAGTCAGTGGGAGATGGAATAAAAACACCCTGTGAGAGGAGGGGGAAAGGAAGAGTCAGCCCTGGCAAATTCCTGTGTAACAGGGAGAGAAGGGAAGAGTAGGAAGGGTGCTGCAGGAAAGGGGTGGCAGAATTCTGGGTTATCCAAAAGCTTTTCAAGCTGAACAGGTAATGGGAAAATGTGCCTCACATTGGCAAATAAATCCAATTGACTGACTGCTCAACCAGGCCAGTGGATGTGCTGCTTCTCAATGCCCCATGCACTGATTTTTGCCGTAGTGTTCGACTGAGGTGCCTTTTGTGCTGTCACTTGCTGCCTTAATAAAAAGCTCTCTGCTTTAAAGAGGTGGTTTTTTTAGGAGAAATGACTCTCTCGCTGTTGTTTGTAGAGGCAATAATATTTAGAGCTGTATTTATTAGCTTATCTTGGCTGTTAAATGTTTATGGCTGTTGTTTATGGCCTGTGGAGCAGGGGAGGAAAGGAGAGGAGCTATCAAACAGATAGTGGGAGACCTTGTGGATGCTGAAGAGGTGATAAATAGAACAGCTTGTAAAAGCATTAAACATGTCACAGCTTTTCCCGGGAGACTGAATGAAGGGCAGTGGTCACAGAACCCACTTGGTTTTGAGTCTGACATTTGGATGTGGAAAATTCCCCCTGAAAATTTCAACTCCAATGGAGTTCTCTAACTTTTCCTGTAAGAAGCCTGCTCTTTTTCTTTAGCTGCTGAAAGCATTTCAGTTTAGGGGACTGTATGTTACAAATGGGTTGCTTTTAATTCTGAATTTTCATGGGTTACATGGAAGCAAAGTGAGGGATTTGCTCTGTTCATCCCATTTTCTTTCTCTACCTCCTGCTCTGTGTTTGGTCATGATAGCAGATGCTGGGATCCTTGGAAAATACCTTGGGCACGCCACAGCTTCCACACCAAACTCCTTTCCAAAAGAAAGCAGGCACTTTAAAGCAGGCTGGTTTTACTGCTGGTTAACTTGTCTTTATGGAGTGCGGCAAAACCAGAAGTGCCTGGAGAATTGATGGGAAGAGGTTTAAAAGGAGAGGAATGTGGCACAGCACTGGTGAAGTAAACAACGAGGAAGGGAGATTTTATTCTCACATATTCTGTGAGAAGAAAAAGTTATTCTAAAGCACAATTAAGTTAAGCAAATAATGAGAGGTAGTATTTTTAAAAGGCTGAAAATAACTGAAATGTTGAACTCCTTGAAATGCCATAAGTTTTTTTTTCATCTTATATAACCCAATGAAGCAAATGTTAAAAAAAAAAATCTTTGAAAGCACCTCAAAGAACTGTAAAAAGTAGTCAAGATTTGGAGAGGTTTAGGAAGACTAAAAATGACATGATGCTGTTCAATATGGTTTTAAACAGAAAATAAATTTTTACGAGTTTCAGGCAGACTTTGCTTCTGCTGCTGGAGCTGTGGAATGCTACACACCTGCAGAAAACTTAAATATTTTTTCACAATGCTGATTAGAACCAGAGAATTTTCTAACATATTTACATATCTGGGTAGTGTTATATTCCTATCAAGGACATGGTGCTCTTCTTGTCTGATGCTCTTTGGTATTGCATTCCTGGCTTTGAAGATATGTCATGAGTAGCAATGTACTTTGTTGAGTAATAACGTGTTTTCTTGGCTTATGATCTTAATAGAGATACTTATGCTGTCACAAGAATCTTAGTCTTGGGACAAGTTTTATTTTGCTACCAGGATTAGACTGGGCACAGAACCAGTTTTGTAAAGCTTTTTTACATTTTGGTTGAAGTTTTAGATGTCATTTTTTCCTCTTCCCTTCTTTCTAGTGAGTGTGGGGGTTTTGCTGCTCTCTTTTCACTGCTGCTGTGCAAGTGCTGATGCTACAGCTTTTAGGAGGTCTGTCCTAATTAAGATTTAGTGACTAACTGGGTTTTGATGTTTGTCAAACCACACAGTAAATAACATCAAAGATGATTATAACTTAACTCTGAACATCCAGCTTTGGTCTGGCAAGGGAGATAAGAAACTTTTAACTGAAATTTTTTCTTACTTGTATCAAATAGTAAAGCAAAAAGTCCAAGAAGATAATGTTTCATTTTCTGCCCTAAACTGTATTTGTATTTCTTATTTATACATACATCTGAAGATCCTTGTTATTGCTCTAAGCCTCCAAATGAAGGAAACCCTTCAGAGGGGAGCTGGATTGATACCTTTGAAAGAGTTTCATTATTTGGGTTTATTTCAAGCCCAGTCTGTTTGCTGAGCCTTCCCCACTAATTTTAATGAGCTCTGCTTTGAAGTGTTTATGCAAAGAGTAAGCACCCTAAACTGCAGGCTTGAGCAGCCTGCTGCCTTAGCTGGATTCTGGAAAGCTCTGCCTGGGATTCTTGTAACCCTCATTAAAACTCGAAGGAAGCTGGTTTGATTTCTGTCTGTCTTGGTGGAATTTATCCCTCCTCTGCCTACTACTAAATCATCTCTGCCAGACATGACTCATCTTTAGGATTCATAAATTAGAAAGTGAAAATATCTCTCTGAGCCACAGAGTATTCAGTAGAAGCCATTTCAAAAAAATTCCATCAGAAGATCCCCTTGACAATCTCTCTGCAAACTTTATTCCAATGCAGTGTCCCTTGGGCACTTTCTAATTTAACCATCTGTGTGGTATTGCTTCATGGAAGCACAAACATTTTTGGTATTTGAGCTTAATATGTATTTGTAATACATTTGCTGAAATTGCTAACCATGACCTGAGGAAGGGACAGAGTTTCTACAAACCTCTTGAAAAACTGTTTAATCAAAAGTTGATCAATGCAGCTTTTTCAAATACCATCACTAATATCTACTGCACTCTCAAGTTATTGGGACATAGATTGGCTGAGGAATTTGGGCTGTTCTAAGCATTGCTCATGGGGTAAGGAGCTCTACATGCTCTGCTGCAGGCTACTGCACTGCCCAAATCTGAGGAAATCTTCACGTAAGTGAGAAATGCACAGGTATTCATCCAAGTATGATAAAGCTCAGTGTGAATTCCAAGCTACACTTAAGGTAAGTGTGGGAAGAAAAGCCAGCCTGAGAGAACTGCAAGTAATAGGGAGACAGGATAAAGAAGAGGGATCTGTTTTATTCTCAAATGAGGTGCCATGGGTTTGGTATAGAAAAATTTCTGATAGAAATGTCCCCTTTCTTTAAGACCACTGAATCTGACTCGGACACCAACTTACTTACCCAACCAAAATGTTCACTCACAAGCATCTAACTGTAGAATACCAAAAGTCTATATTTAGATGTCTAAATAAAAGTGACCTGGATTTGAGAGTCAGCTCCACCTGAAGTTTCTTTAGCTCAGCAGAGGAGTCAATGAGTACTGCAGTTTAAACTCACTGAAAATGAGGCTGCCTGGCAAGACAAGGGATATTTATCTTGTGCCTAGTGCAGCTTGTTTGGATGGAATGGGGAGGAGGGAGGACAATGGCAAGAAAAAATAATTGATATATGGGGGGTTTGGGCTCTTTCCCTTCCTCCTTGCACCTCTAGGCTCCTGTCTGAAATGGCACCAGGCAGTTTTTTAGCAGCTCAAAACCTATTTTTAGGAGCTGGTGGTGGAGGAATGATAGCAGGCCTGAGCCCTGGGGTTTCCATTCAGCTGTATGAGGAGTGCCTGAGGAGCCAAGCTCATGGAAGAAGGGAAAAAAGTGAGCAAGATCAGTTTTTCTACCCTCATGGGTTAGTTTCAGCCTCAGACAAGTCTCTCAGGGGGACCTGGCTTCAGGCTGGGAAACAATAAGGAGCTGGAATTAATGCACTTTCCAGGAGATTGTTGCACATACAGTTGTAGCTGGAAATTGGCAGAAGACATTTTTCTCCTTCCTTCTTAAACTGCTTGTTACCTCTGAGCAAGGGGTCCTGGTTTTTATTTCCCAACCTGAACTCCTTCCCTTCCTCCCTCCCTCCTCCCTGTTAATCAGAACATCCAAGAAATAGCAAAAGAAGGTACCTACAGGATTCAGGAGAATGGTGAGGAAGAGTTCACCTCCTCGGATACTTTTGTCCAGCTCTTGAGGACCGCCAGGATATTCCTTGTAAAAAATAGTGTGAGTGAAAAGGCCACAGGTCTGTCGAGGGAGCACCTGGCAACAAAAGAACAGCAGCTTACAGGTATTGCAGCTGTAACAATCCACCTGGGGAAGGACTTTTGTTTTCCTTAATTCAATTCAATATTTTCTATTTTTTACTCAGTTAAAACAACAACCAAAACCTATATTTAGTAGAGCATTTGAAAAAAACACTGCTGGTTTTGAGTCTGTTCCAGTAGTAATTGGACTCTGTGGGAGTTTGGTTGTGGACACTCCCTCTGCCTTGTTCAGGAGATCACAGTTTTGACTTGGTAAGCACAGGCAATATTCAGATGAGCTTTTGGGACTTGAAACCATCCCTTGGAATAGTTGTTAGTTCACTTTAGCACACCCAATCCAGAGGTTTGCAGCAGGCTGGAAGGACAGGCCAAAGGACTAGATAAATTTTCCTGTCCTCTGTGCACTTTTAAATGCATGGGAGGAGCTTTCTCTTCCCTGGCACATGTGCACAGGCTGTAAGAGGCAGGCAGGTGTCCCAGTCCTGGCTCTGGGAATTTCAGGAGCAGAGCTGAACCTTCAGCCTTGCAGAACTGCAAGGAGGAGATTACTTATACCTGTTCACCTTCCCAGGTGATGGATTTCTAATCCTTTCATGCATAAAGATGAAGCAGAGCTGGGAACAGAAGTCTTAGGCAGTTTAATGATTTTGCAGAGTGCAGCCATGACTTGGTTGGTAGTTGATGGGATCACGAGCACATTTAGTTTCTAAGGAATACTTCTGCAGTTGCCTGAGTTTGTGTCACTTGTTTATTTTTTTTCCCTCTTTTAAACTGCCTAACAAATGCACTCTTTTGGCATCCTTATACTGCTCGATCCCAGGGCACATTAAGTGTGCCGGGACACTTGAGGCACTCAGTAAAAGCAGCCCCCTTTGGGGTCCCTGCAGTACAATTGCTATGAACATGGAAATGCAGTGTACCATGATGCCATTGTGGATGAAGCCCCGCCTGTACCGTGCAGGTTTCAGGTGTGGGTACTCTTCTGTGCTGGTCACCCTGATGTGCCACACCTTCTTCCAGGCCTCGTAGAGCTGCACGTGCACCGGGTACACCCCGGAGTGGTGCGGAGCCACCGCGTAGCCCATGCCCGTCGGGATGCCGTGCTCCTGCAGCACACCACAGGGGGGGACACACAGAGTTAGGGACACACACAAAACCCCCCATGTAACTGTTCAAAGCTCTCTTCCTGCACACAGTGGCATTGGAGAAGTGGAATTACAGCTGGGTAACTACAGTGAGAAGTAATCCTCCTGGACTGTGTTCCATCACTGTTGCACGGAATAGATTTGCCTCCTGTGCCATTACATATTGCACGTATTTTAATGTGCATCCTAATGTCTGGTTCTTTTTCAAGGTAATCTAGTGAACCAATGCTGCTTATTTACTAAGCTAGTAAACAGATAGAAAAAATAAACATTGCAGTGACATAGATGGGATTTTGTTTCCTAGTTCTGGCACAGGAGAACCTTCCTTCCTGGTTTAATAAACAAATATCTGGCATAACTTCTGAACCTCCTTATTTTTTTCCATGGTATTAAGGTAGTAGCAAAAATTAGCTTGCACTACTTTTACATTTTATAAATATTTATATTTAGCTCCATTTCTATGTGGAAATATGTGCATCTTCATGAATATAATCTATAGGTTATCTTGAAAATCTCTTCCAAAGACGCGAATTCATCTTGCTCCCAGTAGTACCAGACACGTCAGCTCTTTTCTACTCCTTCAAAACTGACGTGCAGAGGGAAAAAACTAAAATATGAGATGATTATTTTATGGCGTTTTTTGTCCTTCCCCTTGCCCACATTATCCATTGATTACTTTAATTCCGGGAACAGCAGGTTCTGCTGGGCATCCTCAAGTACTTAACAAAGAAAGGGTTTTGATTCATTGGCAAAAATTAAGTTAAATCTGTAGGGAACACTCATTCCTACATCACATAATGCAACCACTTTAAATTATCCATTCCTTATAGTAAAGACCTCAGGTTACTGACTGATCTTGTAAAAGAGAAACCCAAACTCTCTATTTTGTAATTTACGGAGAACAAGATGTAATTTCAGTTTATTAATGCTGTAACCTACTTAAGAGGCATGAGTCAGTTTAAGGGTGGAATGAGGGATAGGTCTATAATGAGAGATGGTAAATCACCCTGTTCTCTATTCTTTTTTTTTTTGCCATGGACATGTAAAAAGGAAAAAAGCTGTATCAAAAGGTTTCTCTAAAGCTGGGCATTTATTGCTGTGCCTGAGAGGTCTGTGATGCTCAGACTGTCAAACTGTTAACCTGAATATCCTGTCTCAGCTTGAGTGCACAAACCTTCACCAAATGTGGGGTAGGGGATACACAGAAACATAGATATAAGGCAGATATGTCCTGGGGTTGATAATGAACACTGCTCTGGATGACATATCCCAAAGTAGGGATCTGGATGAGTATGTGTAAGATCCTGTTTATCTCCTTACTGTTTGATGCTCGAATTGCCATAGCAACAGAATGCTGAAATGCCAATCTGCCATTCACAGCTAAAACAAGGCAGCTTTTCAGGAGTTCTCAACATAAAAAACATAATAATAAAACCAGCTTACTACATAGTTCATCACACAAATACATCAGGCACCCAGATATCCAATATGGGTTTAAGAAGAAACAACTATCAAATAATTCTATTTTCTTTGGGCGGTTCTATTTGCAATTTACCTGGGAAGATTAAATACTGTGTGTCCCCTTTCAGTGCTATTCTGTTACACTTTTCTTCTTTTCCTCTCATTTTGTTATTAAACTTACTTTGGGAGTAAAACTCATGTATTAAAGGAGTATACTGGTGTGTCAAGATATGAGAAATACCTGTACTGAGCATTTTTCCTTGTAAATTCTAAGGAACAATTTCCTGATTTTTACGTTCAAAATGTACATTGGGTTTTTTAATTTCTAAATCTGTGCTTGTTTGTTTAGTTTGGAACATATGTATGATTTGCCATTGTCAAAGAAAATAACAAAGCAAACTTTTAATTTAATAAATTTTATGTCTGCTGTAGATCTTTTCACACAGTCAAGGTGCCAGTGTGAAGGCTTTTATTAGATGTAAAAGCTAAATACAACCTCAGCTAAGTTTGCCCAACCTTTGGGCTTTGATAGCAGGTGATGCAGCAAATGAGTGTTTCAGAAGAAAATAAGGTGAGGCAGAATAAATCTCATCCTGCTGCACAGGATGATGTTATCCTGTATTTACAGCCCATTTTTAGAGGCAATCTCCAGTGGGCATCTCTCCTTCCCCACATTAAGTACAGGTATTAATAATGGGACAAATTAGACTCTTTTCATCACATGTAGATGCTTTGCCTTGGCTATGTGGTCACTGGGCCCTCATATTGTTGGTATTTAATTGGTGTATTAAAAGCTCATGGTGTGTTTGTGGTTTGAGCAGTTCAAGAGTTCCAGGCAGAGGAAGTGCTAATGTGCATCTGCAGTTGGTTGTGAGCAGGAGGTGGGAGCCAAGGAGTGCTACTAGACAGGTTCTCAATTGATTTGTTTAGTTTTACATCTTTTTCTTCTTCCTATCAACTCACAGCTGCCTTGTAGAGCCAGTGACAGTTCTTGCCCTGTCTCTGCTGTGCTTCGGGCTCTGTACTCACAAATGAGCACAGAAGATAATCACTGAGCAAACAAACCAAGGGATGAAATAAAGAGCTACAGGCTTTGGATTAGATACACTCTACTTGGTTTTGTCAGATAAGGATATACAAAGAGGGAAGAGGAATATCTTGTTATTGATGGCAGGGAAAACTTGGTTTGCTTTATTGTTGGAATATATGCTAGTAGAGACTTCTGCTTGAGGAATTTTTTGCTTCTTGTGTATCCATTGCATTGCCTATATACAAGGAGAATAATACTTGAGGAATTAGCAGTTTGTAGAATTTAATCTGAGGTTTTGTTCATTAGTCTCTTTAAAGGGTTTTGGCAAACTCTGACAGAAAAAAAACCCAAATGACAAAACATCATCAACTCAAATCCAACTGATAATCAAAATAATTGTAATTTCCCATTTCCTTAGGCAGGCTCTGGAACACACCATCCATATTTACATAAACAGGATGACAGTGGGATAGCAAAGCTTTGGGTAGCTTGTGACTTACTTTACCAAAGTTCAAATCTCTGTCTCTTGTTCCTGTGAGGCTGAGGATCTCGTGCTTGATGAGAGATTTGGCAGTAAGGACTTTGGCAATGGGGCTATGGATGGTGCAAGTGTGAGGCTCATCACTCAGGTACACAGGGATAGGGATTTTGCCAGGCAAAACTTCCCCTGCTGCCTGCCATACCCAGAGCAATGGCACAGTGACATTTATGCAAGATGTGAGGAAGTTTCTTCCTCTCACCATGTAGGCAGTGGAAATGATAAATGTCTCAGTCATACATAGAACAATTTGGAGGGCTTTGGGTGAAAGCAGTCTCCTGGTTCACAAGCAATGTACGTAGAAGGGAATCCTTGAAGGCAGATGCACAGAGGTGTCCATATCTGCACTGAAACCAAGGCAATTAGATACCTAATTAGCAATTAGTTGTGTGTGTACAGAACTGTTTAGATACCTGATTTCTGTCTGTGTGTTGTGACAGAGCCGTTTGAGGCAGGCTGCAATTGTAAGCTCCCATTTTATAGAGCCTTGTTAGGAGGTGTGGATAAAGCCATGTGAAACAGAGCCAAGGCTTTTATCTACCAGCCAGAGCAGCCTAAAGGTCTTAATAAACAGAACTTTTGTGTGTTATTTGGGATCTTCAGCAACCTTGAGTATTGTTCTTGGACATAATGATGTGCTCTCCCTTCCTGAAGACCCTGTTACCTTCTTAGCCATGTTTAAAAAAAAATGAACAAAGAAATAGCACCTTAGGTGAAGAATTAATGTGATCACACTTCCAAATAATTACTGCAGCTTTCCCAGAAGCTGACACAAAGTGTCACCTCTATGTGCAGCCAAAACAGGAGGTGGGTAGATATGGTAAATAAATGAGAAATGCAAGAGAAAATGGCACCAGCATCAAGCTGTCTTCTGAGTATAATATTAAATAAAGACAGTGGACAACAAACAAAACATGTGTAACATCAAGCAAATTTTCTGTGTGTTGTTCCAGACATCTAATTTAAATTTGGATCCACGTTGTGAAATCAAAGAATAAAGGAAAGAGGTTTGCTTTAACTTGGAGGGCTTAGAGAACAGCTGCAGAACAGGGAGTTGCTTTCTCAAATAAGACATGATGCTGAGGATGAGAAAGCCAGGGAGGAATCAAACCCACTCTGAAGTCATGGCTGGGACCTCTGATAGCTATCAGGAAGGCTGTCATATCGGGAAGATAAATTTCTCCCACAAGAGAGAATTTCAGAGGAAGCCTTTTGAAAAGAAATGTTCTCATAAGGAAATCGTACAGCTCATATAGATTCAAGGTCAAGGGGTTGATACAACCCCTGTCCAAATGTTAGCAGGAAATAAAAGTGTAATAACAGCAGCTTTTCACTGACATCAGCTCCTTATTTATAGGCACCCTAAGGAGTCTCTACCCTTCACAACACAGGCTTTATCTTTCTGGAGTTGAAGTTACAAACAGATTCCATTACCAGCTCTGTTGTCAGACTACGCTATAGATTTTACTCCCAAAGGTGGCTCGACCTGGATGACTTCATGCTTCCTGAAAATACTTGGAGAATTTCCCCATAGGTTTAAAGATGAAGGGACTGTGTATTTTTGAGATATGGATTGTTTAAAAAATTACTCTTGCACTTAAAATCTCAGCACTGTTTGGGTCTCTGGGCCAGGCTACCCAAAAGGCATGAGCAGGCCATGCCAGGAACGAGGCTGACAGGGAAGCAGAACTGTGGAAAGGAAAAGAAATCATCCTGCCAAGCAGGAGGTGGGAAGGGGGGGGAAGTCTGGCATAACAAGTAAAGAGTTAAGCCATTTTTAATTAATTTTCTTTAAAGGTTGTTAGGAAAATGTTTCCATAAACAAGGGAATAAATTGCTTCCAACTGCTTGTTCAAGCATTTGCCTCTGCCTTTTTCCTGATGTGCCTTGGCTGGTGTGAGGGATGGGAGGAAGAGGCTCCCTTTTGGAGCTGGGAAGGGCTGGGACTGCTGTTCCCAAAGCAGCTGAGAAAACCCCACTATGTCCCTCTGCTCCTGTGAGCAGCTCTGGTTGCGTGGCATTTCTGTGCCTCACAGTGTCTTTTCCAAAGCCAGCACTTATAGATTGCAAGTTCTCTTTGTCATGTGCAATAACCCAGCAGAATTCCCCTGGAAAGGCTGTAAATAGTACCAGTATGGTGAGGTCTGGGCAAGGGGGGAGGATGGCTTGTGGAAGTTCAGAGCACAAATGAGGAAAAGGGAAGCACCTTTATCTATCAATATTAGCAAGAGGTTAGCTCTATAAAGAGCATTTTTCAAGCAGGTCATTTAAAAAAGGCACAGTGAAATCCAGCAGCTTCACTTGTTGGCTCTGTCAGCATTAAGATTTCTCCCAGACCATACAGCAGGTTTAGGGCTCCTCCCTGCCTTACTGAGGATGTTTGCAGCAGGCTTTAGGCAGCTGATAACCTGTGTACAAATTGCTGCCTAAAGCTTAGAAGGCCAGCTGGTATCTGCTGTGTTTTCACTCATTCTGGTCCCTATGGTCCTGCTAGGGTACTTGGGGCAGGGCTGCTCCATCTGCAGAGAGCCTGTGTCAGTGGGAAAGGCTAAGACAAAATTCAGTTTGAGCCACAAACAGGCTGGGTTTGGGAAGAGTTTCTAACCTCACTGCCTCTGTTTGCATGCCTGAGTAAATATATAGGTATTGTATAGGCAAGTTTGAAACCAGTGTGGGAAGCATGGCCATGGTAGTGAAGGCATCCTAGTAAATCCCTTGGGAACCCTTACTCACTATTGCAAACTCTTTGTTGTGGATCATCTGCTCCACCAGTGAGGACTCATTGTGGAAGAGGTGTGGCTGCATGTGACTCCACATGTGGGGAAACCACCAGAACTCATCCACAGATCTCAGCAGCAGATCATCACCCTCATCCTCCTCCTCAGTCCCTGCAGAGGGAAGAAAGTGAGAAAAAAGATACTAGAAAAGCAAAAAAGGTCCATAATTGTTTTTTTAACAGAGAAGAGTCTGCCAAAAACCCTGGTGTCCTTGGCCTGTCTCACTGCATTACTGTCATGGTTATGAACTGTGGGAATATTAAATATAAACAGTAAGACTTTTTTTTTTTTAAACATATATGATCTTAAAAATTAACCCCTCCCCACTTTCTCTATTTGCTTTATTTGAATGCCACACTATCTTTTCATTGCCATAACCCAGCAGCTTGGATCTAACGTGACAAAAACAGTGTCAGGAATATTAATGCTGTTTTCCAGATCTTTTGAAAGCTGGACAAATGATGATGTTCAGTCAGTATTGAAGAAAAAGTTCATTATATATCACTTATTTTCCATTTTGTCCTGATAATAACGCCAGTGTTAAAAACAAAATACTCTCCATAAGGCAACATATGGATAAAAAT